>PVLC010002054.1:70268-115122 GCA_004027655.1 Graphiurus murinus
AATCCCAGCATTTGGGAGGCTGAGACCGGAGGATCCGGGTTCGCGGCCAGCCTCAGCTACCTAGTGAGGCACTCCGCAACTTAGTGAGACTCGGTTTCAAAATAAAGAATAAAAAATAGGGCTGGGGGTGTAGCTCGGAGGTAGAATGCCCCTGAGTTCAATCCCCAGTACCGAAAAAAAAAAAAAAAAAAAAAAAAAATGAGCACTGGGATTATGATTCCAGGTATATAAGAACTGTGGGAGAAAGAATAGCTATCACTTACGATGTCTGCATGTGGGAGGATTTGTAAAATGTTCATAGAAGAGGATAGAGGGGGTTTGGCTGACAATGGATGAATTCCAGAAGGCACACGGGTGGGATTTGATTAGTTAATAGTAGAATGTTCACAAGCAATACTTTTACTATAGTTTCTACATTTATCTTTTGTTGCCCAAAGCTCATTTTTTAGTTTTCTTAAGGGCTAACTGGAACAATGCTACCTGAGTTTTTGCATATTTAAAACTCTTTGTGGAAGCTGGGTGTGGTGGCACACACTTGTAATCTCTGTACTTGGGAGGCTGAGACAGGAGGATCATAGGTTCATAGCCAGCCTCAGCAACTAGTCCCTCCTCAACCTAGTGAGACATTATTTCCAAACTGAAAAAAAAAAAAAAAAAAAAAAAAAAAAAAAAAAAAAAAAAAAAAAAAAAAAAAAAAAAAAAAAAAAAAAAAAAAAAAAAAAAAAAAAAAAAAAAAAAAACCCAAAACAAAGTAGGACTGGAGGTGTAGCTCAAAGGTGAATGCCCCTGGGTTCAATCCCAAGTACCGCCCCCCCCCCCACAAAATACCTCAAAACCCCAAAAGACTCCTTTTATACCTAGAAGACAGTTTGGCTAGACATAAATGCTTTAAGTCCATTTTTTTTCGACTTGAGTATCTTGAATACGTTGCTCTGGTGTCTTCTTGGAATGAATCCTGTTTTACAGAAATCTAAGGCCTGCTCAATATTTTATTTTTTAAAAAAATTTATAATGTGCTTCTATTGGTACATTATAGTCTCACATCATAATGTAAATCATGTGGACAGTGACATACCTGCACACCGCACTTGGTGCCCCGCCTCCCTGTTTCCTCCTTCCCAATACAAAGTACTGAGATTGACATTGGTATATTCACATATGTTCACACTGTTGATGGTAGTATTTCCATTAATGAACCTGTCTTCCTCCTCCCCTTCTCTTAGACTCCCTGGCTCCACTGAGGTTTCTCCTCCATTATCTGGAGTCCCTCTGGTATCCTAATTACTCCCTAGCTTGCACATATTAGAGAAAACATATGACCCTTCACTTTCTGTGATTGGTTAATCTCACTTAACATAATAATCCAGGTCCTACCATTTTCTTGCAAATGACATAATTTTGTTCTTCTTTATTGCTGAATAGGATTCTGTTGTGTCTATTTCCCATAATTTTGCAATCCATTCATCTGTTAATGGATACCTGGGTTGATTCCATAATTTGGCTGTTGTGAATTGTGCTGCTATGAACATGGGTATGCATATATTACTGTAGTTCTCTGGTTTCAGCCCCTTCAAAAAGATATCCAAGAGTGGTATACCTGGATCATATGGTGGATCCATTCCCAGTTTTCTAAGGAATCTCCAAACTAATCTCCATAGCAATTGAACTAGTTTGCAATCCCACCAACAATGTAGAAGAGTTCCTATTTCCCTACATCCTTGCCAACATTTATTGTTATTTGACTTGATAATTGCCTTCTGATTGAGATTAAATAAAATCTCAGTGTAGTTTTGCATCTCCCTGATTGCTAATGTTGAACATTTGTTCATGTATTTATTGGCCATTTGTATCTCTTCTTTTGTGAAATGTCTATTCAATTCAGTTGCCCATTTCTTCATTGGGTTATTTGTTTTCTTAGTGTAAAGTCTTTTAAGTTCTTTATATATTCTAGATGTTAGTCCTCTATCAGAAGGGTAGCTGGCAAAGATTTTCTTCCATTCCGTACGTAGGCTTTCTCTTTAGACTCTTGATAGTTTCCTTTGATGTGCAGAAACTTTTTAGTTTAATGGCATCCCACTTATTTAATTCTTGTTTTAATTTCCTGCTGCTCAATACATTATAAGTGGATACTGGATTATTTGCAACCTCTCTGAAGCATTATTATTTTCTCTTTGCTGTTGGCAGCTATACTAGGTAAAATGTTCTTCATGGGTAGTATATCCTTTCAATAAAGATATGTACTTTTTTCTAATTGAGGAAAGTTTCCTTCAATTATATAATTTAATATTTATTTGTCCCATTGTTTTAAATCTTTTCCTTGGGGGTACCACTTAAATAAGTTTTAAAAGTCCTTCATTGCTGCTGGGTGTAGTGGTACATACTTGTAACCCTAGTACTTGAGAGGTTGAAATAGGAGGATCGCAGATTCAATGCCAGCCTCAGCAAGTAGTGAGACTCTCAGCAGCCTAGCAAAACCCCATCCCAAAGTAAAAAGGGTTGAGGGTATATCTCAGAGGTAATATGCCCCTGGGTTTAATTCCCAGTACAACAAAAACGAAAAAAAAAAAAAATGCCTCAGTTGATTGTTTTCTGTATATGTTATTTTGCTTCAAATCCTTTTTTTACTCAGTCTTTCATTTCATTTTGTATATTTCTTTTTTTTCCTGTTTTTCTTAGGTTTTTATTTCTCAGTTCCCTTCCAACTTTGTTTTCTCTGTTATGGCTTTGTTTTTTCTACTACTGCTCTTCTAAATTTCCCTGTCTTCCATTTCATTACCTCCCACTATCTCACTATATCTTCCTTGGATTCCTGAATTTCTGCTTTATGATTTTCTTTCTCTTTCTCTTTTTTCTTTTCTTTTCTGATACTGGGGATTGAACCCAGGAAAATTCTACCTCTGAGATATACCCCAGCCCTATTTTTTAATTTTAATTTTAATTTTTTGAAACAGGGCCTCACTAAGTTGAAGAGAATTTCACTACTTGCTGAGGTTGTCCTTGAACCTATAATCCTCCTATCTCAGCCTCCCAAGTACTAGGATTATAGGCATGTGCCACCACATCCAGCTTCAAGTGGGTTTTCTTGTACCAACTATTTATAACAATTTCCAGTATAGGTGGGAGTAAGGGTGAGAAAGAGCTATTTTTAAGTAGACTCTCTTCTCTATTGACACATCAACAGACTGCTTCCTACCAATATGGCTGATCCGTGCCATTCTTTTTATAGCTTTACTTGCACTGTCTTTCTGAATCAAACTGGGTAGAGGCAGATTTGTTGCCGGCATGACTGTCTGGTTCCCATATTCTTTCTTGCCAAGGAGAATGTTTCAGTAACTTAAGGTGTATTTCTTACCTTTGGTAGTTATACCATAGCTAGTACTGTCTAGTTGAGCCTTTCTGATGCTGAGATCTGTCTCTCTTTTTCCTACTTCCTCCTATGGAACTTCTGCTCAACCTCAGCTGCTTTTGTCAACTCATACATATTTGGGAATCTGTGCGGTATTCTTGTGTTCTGGTTTATAAAGAACAACAAAAATGGGTTTGTGGATTTGGGGGCATGGGGATGGAGGTTTTAATCCTTTTAGCTCTTGAGTGATTTCTAAAAATAGAAAGAGAAAACATTATATTTTGAAATAGGGTCTTGCTAAGTCACCCAGGCTGGCCTCAAACTTTCAATCCTTCTGTCTCAGTTTCCCAAGTACTGGGATTACAGGTGTACCTTCACAATTTTAGAATAGTGATGTCCACATTTGAAGGACAATCAGAAATCTAGACACATGTGGCCTGAATTCTCTCCTGATGATATTTAAAATTATGTATTTTTTAGAATAATATAAAAAGAGTCCTTTAAATTTGTCTAAAGCTGAGCATGGTGGCACACGGTTGTAATCCCAGTACTTGGGAGGCTGAGACTGGAGGATCCGGGTTCACGGCCAGCCTAAATTACTTAGTGAGGCTTTCCACAACTTAGTGAGACCTTGTTTCAAAATAAAGAATAAAGAACAGGTCTGGAGGTATAGTTCGGAGGTAGAATGTCTCTGGGTTCAATCCCCAGTATGCACACACACATACATACACACAATAAAAATAAAAAAAATAAAATTGTGTAGTCAAGTCTGTTTATAAAAATGCACTAACTTACTGTGACCTACCCATACTAGGGATGACTCATATCTTTTGGCTAGGTTTTAGTTGAAGCCTCATAATTATAATATCCTGGAGATTTCAGGACTTCAAGCAAGAAACAGACCAATTAAGTTTATATTGTGTTCATTTATTCCTTATAAAATACCATACCAATCAACACTCAGCTATTTCTCATACAGCATCTAGTTCTTTCCTCAAGGTCAAATTCTAGAATTATCTGAATCATTGTGGTCCCTGTGTTGGAATTGTTGGCACTGAATTGGGACAGATGCCCATTCCTTGCAGCCAAAAATGTCTGCTTGTCTAGCAAGAATTATTTCACACAGGGATGATGGTAGAGTATTTTTGGCCTAAAAAATATTTACCTAAAACAGAGATTTGTTGATTAATTTTGATTATACAAATGACAATACAATTATGTATGCAACTAAACAATTCTTAGGGTGTTTGAACTACAATCAGGCACTAGATAGCTGAATTTCTATCCCATATTTTTGTTACTGATGGGATGGTTGCTGTCAGCCTAGATTTCAGCAGATATATGGAAGCAATGCAGACTAAAATTTAGGACAATTTTGTGATTCATATCCTATTTTCCAAATTCTAATTCAATTTCTTCTTTTTTTGATAGTATAGTTCCCTTTCAGGTCTGTGAAATTAAATTCCTTTTGCAATCAAGTTGCACAGACAGAGGAGATACTTGGTAATTCAAATGCATCTGAGGTTTACACACTAAAAGCAGCTGCAGCAACTTAATGTATGATTCATGTTCATCAAAATATATGTCTTCTGAAACTTAGGCTTCATTTCTACCAAAATAGTACAGCAACTCCTCAAAGTCTGTCATTCTATTAAGCTCTGGGCAGTTGCCCTGAGCTCAATTCACATGCCTGGTTTAAATCTGAGATTGTTACTTACTGAAACAAATCTCTTCCTTTCCCCTGTGGTTTCAAGTTTAGTACATTCAGATATTTCATCAGAACAGCAAAAGTCCACTCTTTTGGGCCCCTGCATGTTGAATAAGTTGAGAGCCCTTTAATTACGCAAAGTCTCTGACCTCAAAACTTCTCAACAAGTTCCCATAACCTAGCCTTCTGACTGCATTAAATTAACCCCAGGCTGGGTGTGGTGGCACATGCTCATAATCCTAGTACTTGGGAGACTGAGACAGGAAGATCTTAGATTTGAGGCCAGCCTTAGCAACTTAATGAGACTTTCAACAAGACTCTGTTTCAAAATAAAAGAATAAAATAGGGCTGGGAGTATAAGTTAGAGGTAGAATTCCCCTGGGTTAAATCCCTAGTATTAAAACAAACAAAAACCCAAACTGCAAGCACTGCTTTGTTTTTGTCCAAATTGGTGATGGTTAAGAGCACAGGCTTATAGTGTTGACACAACCATGATAAATTCCTTTTTTTTTTTTGGTGTGTGTAAAGGGGTGCTGTGGATTGAACCCAGGGGCATTCTACTTCCGAGCTATACCTCCAGTCTTATTTTATTTTGAAACAGGATATCACTAGGTTTGATTAGAGTCTCACTACTTGCTGAGGCTGTCCTCTAACCTATGATCCTCCTGTCTCAGCCTCCCAAGTACTGGAATTACAGGCCTGTGCCACCATGCCCAGCAATATCTTCCATTCCTTCACCAGGAAAAGCAGCTTGCTTCTCTCTTTCTTTTCTTTCCTTCCTCCCTCTTTTCTTTACTCTTTCTCCTCCTTTTTTGTGGTACTGGGAGTTGAACCCAGAGGCATTCTACCTCCGAGGTATACCCCCAGCTCTATTTTTAGTTGTATTTTGAAACAGGGTCACGTGAAGTTGATGAGAACCTCACTTCTTGCTGAGGCTGTCCTTGAATCTGTGGTCCTTGTCTCAGCCTCCCAAGCACTGGGATTACAGGTGTGTGTCACCACCCCGGCTTCAAAAGCAGCTTTCTTGCAAAGCTCAAATCACAAACACACCTGATGAACGGTGCAAGGAACATCAGACCACTCTTTTATTTTGAACTGGTATTGAAGCATTTTCCCCTTTCATTGCAGGGGCCCCGCCTATAGTAAACAGCCACATTTATACCAAGCTTCTCATACATAGTCCGTACTAGAAGAGACAGCCTTTGCAAAATTCCTATGTTCTAGCTAATCAGGATCAGTTAGATCAGTATGAATGCTGGTTTGTAACATTCTATTCTATATATTTGTTACATCCCTGTAAAATAAATAATTTTTACATTCTCTGTGTGTGTAAGACACACAATGGTTTTCAAATGTTTTTTTTTTTTTCTAACTGGAAGTTCACTATGTAAAGGAAATAAAATAAAATCCAGCTATTATCGTTAAAAGGGGCTGAGAATACAGGAGCATTTTTCTTTTTTTGTAAAAGAATAAGTTTTAATTATGAGGAATGGACAGTTTGCAAAAACATCTACAGATTTACAGAAAACAAAATTATAAACATCTTATAATTTTATGGATTTGCAAAATTAAACCAAAGCATTAAATATGACATATGAACTACCCCTAAAGTTTAGTGCAATAATCTAAACAACTCTTAGATGTGAACATTAGTTTCTTTTTTAAGGAAAGAAACAATAAGTCAGGCATGGCTTGAAGGCCTGTAATCTCAGTACTTGGGAGGTTGAGACTGGAAGATTTCAAGTCTGAGGCCAGTGTGAGACCCTCAGCAATTCAGCATGAACTTGTTTTAAAATAAACAATAAAGAAAGAAAGAAAGAAACAATAAGCCAGTTGAGTGACCCAGGCCTGTAAACCCAGTACTTAAAAACTTGAGAGAGTGAGACAGGATGATCCAACTTTGGAGACCAGCCTCAGCAACTTCAGGGAACTCTCAGCAACCAAGTGACACTCTGTTTCAAAACAAAACAATAAAAACAAAGCCTGGGGGGTCTTAATTGGAGGCAGAATGCCTCTGGTTCAATTCCTTAGTACCACACACACAAAGAAGGAAGAAGAAGTATTTGTTTTATTGACACACTAGTCTTAAACCTGTGTTTAGCAAGCAAGTCCCATAATAGCACCATGGTTACTCTCACTTGCTTTTCCAAGGCATCATTTTACAATTTATTATGCAGAAAAAGATCTAATATGTCTCATCCACCTGATGAGATCTTTGTACAAACACAATGCTAATAAGTCCCACTTAGAAAAGCTGAAAATCTTTCAAAAAAAGCTTTAAAGATGAACTCATGGGTCAGGTGTGGTGGCACATGCCTATAATTCTAGGACTTGGAAGGATGAGACAGGAGGATCACAGGTTCAAGACCAGCCTCAGCAACTTACCAAGGCTCTCAGCAACCTTTTGTTCTGAAGAGCCTGTTTTCAAAACAAAAAATGAAATTAAAAAAAAAAAAAAAGGCTGGGTTATAAGTTGGAGGTAGAATGCCTCTGGTTTCAATTCCTCAATAGTGTGTGTGGGGGTATATATGTTTTCATGGACTCTTAACTTTCACCAGTTAAATTAGGTAAAATGGAAACTGATTACAAAGAAGCAAACCTCCCTTCACACATTGTTGTACAATACTGAGGCTTTAGTCATAGTTCAATTATTTTTAGCTTAAATTCATTTTATACAGGTCACTGTTATTGTCAGTACTTCTCTTTTTAACACTAAGAAATTAATTTTGTGAGCACATTCAAATGGGTTCTATGACTACTGGCCATTTTTCTGGTTCTAGACAAAGAAATTAAGTTTTTCCACCCTATCATATTCACTAAATCTAAAAGTCTTCCTCCATGTCCTACCAAAGTTTACTTTGAGCTGGAACTGTGACTCTTCAAAGGGGACTACTTTTTCCACATATTTATTCTTTTTCACTATAATTCTCTTGTCACTTGCTTTCTGGCTAGGTTACTAGAGTAGAAGTCTTAGAGGTTACAGCCTGAGCAGCTTTAAGTCCATCTTCCTAAATACATTTGAGTTCTCAAAAGTATGTGATTTTGGTGGCTGGAGTTGATTAAGAGTCAACTATTGCATTTACGAATCCATCTTACTAGATATGCCAAACCAGCACCTATTCCAGCAACACCTACCAAAGCCAGTAGTCTATTTCTGACTTGGCCTTCTAGATTCTCTACACAGAATGACTCCACAAACCCATCCCAGCCGTTTTGTTTGATTAGCCAGTCCTGTTTTGTTCTTATGAGAATATCTGTGATAGTTTCTGCTAATGGTTCAATGCAGCTCTCTTGGTTTATGCTTTTCAAGTGTTTGGCCACAAATGCACCAAAAGAAATTAGAGTCACAATCCTGCCCCAGTTTGTTACTCCATCAGTGAAAACATGGACTGCTACCTCAAAAAAATATCTGAGGTCATCTTTGTTTTTGATGTCTAGTTTCTGAAGCATTCCTTGGAAAACCATCTTGTGGTTGTGCTGCACAAGGCCCCCAACCTGCCGTAGGGTCTCTAGTGCCCTCCTGCCAGTGGCCCCAGAGCCTCTCATAGGTTCTATGTCTTTGGTGCCAGTTGTCTGCTCCTGAAGGTACCTGGTGATGATCTCCAGTGACTGCTGGTACAACTTGTCCTCCTCCACTGCAGGGAGTGGCATCCAGGGTAGTGACCCATCCACGCTGGGGCTCTTATTAGCCTCTTGGACAAACACCTGTAAGGGTAGAATAGATAGCTGCTCCCCGAGTGGGTCTGGCTCATACCCATCCAACTCCTCTTCGGGTGACCAAACGGTGGCTGGAGCTTCCATCCCCTGGAGCCGTGAAGTCAGCATTTCTCTTTATAAGAGAAAATCCTTAGGCCTGTCTAAAACACATTTTGTTGCATAATTAATTTTTGTGAACAGTCCATGGTTACATGAAAAAAATTTACTGTTATTTTTTCTCATATATTCCTATAAATCTATAAACACAGGTACATAGTCTGCCTCATTAATTATGTTACTTATGTCTTAAACCTTATTTTATTTTGACTACTTGATCTGTCCTAGGTGAGAGATAAATTAACTAGTCATGTTTTTTTGTTCATGTCTCTGAATTTGCTGTGGTTTTGCTTTATGAATTTAAATGCAATATTACTTGGTACACTGACATTCATAAATGTGAAATCTTGGTTTGACATTTCATTCCTTATTGTTGTTAAGCACCTATTTTTGTCTTATTTAATGCATTTTTCCCCCTCTGAGTTTAACTTTGAGATAAAAATCTTGCTCTTGGCTTTCATTTGCTTGTAAGCCTTTGCCTATTCTTTTATTTCTTACCTTTCTGAATTACTTTATTTTCACTATATCTTATATATATAGCAGATTGAAAGTGTATTGGCATTCTTTAGATATACTGTTTTGAATTGTTAGAATGACATAATGGAAATATATAGATTGGTATTTCAAAGATCTGGGTTCAAGACCCAGTTTTGGGACACATTCACTCTGTGACTCTGGATAAATCACTTCTTCTTTCTGGGTCTCAGTTTGTTCACTTGAGAAAATAGATGGTGAGTTAAGATGACTTAAAGGTCTACTTCATGCCCAATATTTTATGACTCTGTAACTACTTTCAGAGATTTCATGGAATTATTGTGAACATTCCCAATCATACTAAACATCCTCTCTTTGAATGCAGATTTGATTTTTTGGAACAGATAGAATTTACTAGAGCCAATTATGGTTACTACTATATTCAGCAAAGGTAGATGACACTGTCTTTAAGGCTTGGAATTATAACTACTCCTTTATCTTTTTTGGGGGGGGGTACTAAAGATTGAACTCAGGGGCATTCTACCTCCAAGATATACCCCAAACCCATGCCCTGCCATTTAATTTTGTTTTGTTTTGTTTTGAAACAGGGTTTCACTAAGTTACTGAGAGTCTTGATATGTTGCTAAGGCTGTACTCAAACCTGTCTCAGCCTCCTGAGTACTGGGATTACAGGCATGTGCCTCTATGCCCAATTCTTCTTCACCGTTATTTCTGTATATCCAGTTTTTTTTTTTTTTTTTTTTTTTTGCGGTACTGGGGATTGAACTCAGAGGCATTCTACCTCCCCCAGCCCTATTTTTTATTCCTTGTTTTGAAACTGAGTCTCACTAAATTGTGGAGTGCCTCACTGGGTAGCTGAGGCTGGCCGCGAACCCGGATCCTCCGGTCTCGGCCTCCCAAATGCTGGGATTACAAGCGTGCGCCACCACGCCTGGCTTGTATATCCAGTTTTAAATGGCAGAAAACCCAATACAAACTGACCTAAGCAAAGAGAAAACTATTAGTTCATAGATCTAAGAAATCCAAGATGTTCAGTTTCGGTCAGCTTAATCCAGCAAATTGGTATTATCAGAACCCACACCTGGTTATCTCTCATACCTGCTTTCTCTGTTAGTTTCACTCTGGCATGTTTTTCACTGTGTGGTAAGATTGCTGCTGGCAGCTTAAGGCTTACATGTTGTTCTTAGCAATTTTCTCATGAAAAGTAAATCTACAGCCAGGCGTGGTGGCGCACGCTTGTAATCCCAGCATTTGGGAGGCTGAGACCAGAGGATCCCGGTTCACGGCCAGCCTCAGCTACCTAGTGAGGCACTCCGCAACTTAGTGAGACCCTGTCTCAAAAATAAAGAATAAAAAAATAAAAATAAATAAAGAAAGAATAAAAAATGGGGCTGCGGGTATAGCTTGGAGGTAGAATGCCCTTGAGTTCAATCCCCAGTACTGCAAAAAAAAAAAAAAAAAGTAAATCTATTTTTCTCAGCAAAATACCCAAAGTCTCAGAACTGATTCTTACTGGCCAACCTTGAGTCATTTGCTTATCACTGAGCCAATCACAAAGACCAGTTCTCTGATTGGTCAAGTGTGGATCACATGCTCACCCTGGATTCTGGGTAATTCAGTTTCACTTAAATTATATGGACTGAACATGATGGAAAGACGTTTCTCCAAGCAAAATCATTGTGCTGATCTCAAAAACGTATACTAGATGTTGAGGAGAGAGAGAGAGCAAGAGAGCGAGCAAGAGATAGAGCGAGAGCGAGAGACAGAGAGAGAGAGAGAGAGAGAGAAGGAGGAAGGGAGGGAAGGAGACAGGAAGAAAGGGTGAGAGAAAGAAAGATATAATTATTGGCTGCATTAGATAAGTTCATACTTCAAAACATTTCCTCTTTGCAGAATAGCCCCTATGATGTCATAGTGGCCTCTTACTTTAACTTCTTTGCTTCTAGTACCTCTCAAATACATATAGTACCTCTCAAATTCATTGCCACCACATATATCTTAATAAAAGATTGTTTTGATCCCTTCAACCTCCAGCTCAAAAATGTTCAATACCTCTCTCTCCTATGAAAATCCACAGTCTTCATTCTGGTACTTCTCTCTCCACATTCTGGCTTCTGCATTCCTATCTGCCTGTACTTGCTCCTTGTGCGCACCATCACCAAACACACTACTTGTTTCCCTAACACTGCCTTGCTCTAGGTGTACGTTCTATTTTATCACCATCACTCTCACTCTAAGTCTCAACTCAGATGATGAGCCAGAGATTGCTAGGTATTTCCAGTATTTGTTAACTCCTTTAGTGTTAGAACCATTGATTTTTGGCTGGGCACATGGCTAACCAGTAAGAGACTAATAGTGCTTAAGTGCAGTTAGGTATACAACTTCTGAAAAAAAATGCCCTTAAGTAGAGGGTTATGTTCTTTTCTGCCTCTATTTTTTTAAAACTATCTGGAAAAGGAATGTGATGGTTGGAGCTCAAGCAGCTATAATGGATCATAAAATAAAAGCTGCATGTTCAGGATGGTGAAACCACATGATAAAAGGAGTTTCTGATTATCAGAAAGCCATCACACCAACCCTGGACTACCTACACCTGCATGAGAGGAATACATTTTATTTTATTTAAGCTAGTTACTTTGAGATTTTAACTACTCAGAAATCAATCCCTCCATAAAAATATATTGCTTAAGATAATTTTCTGATGGCCAGTAACAGGAATCCATTCAAAGCTATCTTAAGCAAAAAGGAGGAATTATTTTAAAGATATAAGAATTTTTTTTATAGAATCCATGGTAAGGAATGGAGGGAGCCTTAGGAATAGATGGGGACTTGGGACTAAAACACAGTGGAGAAGCCATTTCTCCTTCTCTTCCCCTTTAATGTAGACTATTTATGTACCTGGCATAGAGAAACAATAAATAAAAATTTGCTTAATGGATGGCAATTTGAGTGTGTATGATAAACTAGATCTGAAGTCAATTTCCAAGACATTTTCTTATAGATATATGGAGCTTGTTAAAATGATTTTTTAAAATAGAGGCAAACAAGCCACAAAAGTTACAATTAAGGTTGATATCCTTAGATTTATTCAATTTAAAATTTCTTTGTACTTCTTTATTTTCTGGCCCCACGTATGAATGGTAAAGTCTTAAGATTAAAAAGAGAAACATACATTTTAGAGTCTAAGCCCTGTTCCCTTTCTTTCAGCCTTCCAATTGTCCCCATTTGCTTATTCTAACATCAGAAAAGGGGCCTCAATGCATAGCTATCTGTAATCCATCTAATGAAGGACATTTTAGGGACAGTGCTTGCTCACTCTCTCTCCCTTTCCTTTTTTGGTGCTGGGTATTGGACCCAGGGCCTTCAGCATGCTAAGTATGTGCTCTACCACTGAGCTACACCTCTAACCCCCCAGCTCAGCTTTTGTACAGGAGTTGCAAAAGCAAATTTTTGTGGTAATGCAAGCACTAGCTCACAAGTACTCTGCTAGATAAGTTATATTCCCCTATAACCAGTTCCCCTCCCTCCTTTTCTTTTCTTTTCTTTTTGTGGTACTGGGGCTTGAACCTAGGGGCATTCTACCTCTGAGCTATACCCCCAGCTCTATTTTTTATTTTTATTTTGAGACAGGGTCTTGCTAGGTTGATGAGTTTCACTACTTGTTGAGGCTGTCCTCAAACCTGCGATCCTCCTGTCTCAGCCTCTCAAGTACTGGGATTACAGGTGTGTACCGCCACACCCAGCTCCCCTCTCCTATTTTTACATTGCTATTATTTACCCATCTGTGTTCCTACTTTTGCCTAGTTTTTGCCCTAGGCTCACTGATAGGTTTGATGAAATGTTTTATGCATTTTATCCAGCACTCTGGGCTGCTTTTGGTGGGAGAATCTGCCAGAGTTTCTAGTCTGCCATACTGTTGGCCATGAAAGTCCAATATGCTTTTGAAGAGTTTGAACTATTTGCAAGATATGAACCTGCAATCTAACTCTGGCAATCTAAGCTCCTCATCTGTCAATATGAAGAATAACTACTTTTCACCTGTGTCAAGTTGATTTTGGTAAAGAAAACAACGTGAAGTCAGTTTGAAACTGGAAAGTATCAGGCAATACAAAATTTTCTTTTGCAGTACTGGGGATTGAACTCAGGGGCATTCTACCTATGAGCTATACCCCCAGCCCTATTTTGTTTATTCTTTATTTTGAAACCGAGTCTCACTAAGTTGCGGAGTGCCTCACCAGGTAGCTGAGGCTGGCTGAGAACCCAGATCCTCCGGTCTCAGCCTCCCGAATGCTGGGATTACAAGCGTGCGCCACCACGCCCGGCCAAAATTTTCTTAACTTTGAAAACAAAATAGAGGCAAACAAGCCACAAAAGTTACAATTAAGGTTGATATCCTTAGATTTATTCAATTTAAAATTTCTTTGTACTTCTTTATTTTCTGGCCCCATGTATGAATGGTAAAGTCTTAAGATAAAAAATATTTAATATTATTTTATATATTGTATTTTAAATAAATTATATAATTTATTTTTTAGTGAAAGGGAAAGAAGGCAAATGAGCACATAACAAAAATCTATCACTTTTTTTTTTTTTTTTTGCGGTACTGGGGATTGAACTCAGGGGCATTCTACCTCCGAGCTATACCCCCAACCCTATTTTTTATTTTGAAATCGAGTCTCACTAAGTTGTGGACTGCCTCACTAGGTAGCTGAAATCTATCACATTTAATTTAAAGTTATGTCTGTCCCTTTGGCATATGGGTAAGCAATCTAACAGGATGCTCACAACATCTTATATACTTTACAGCCTAAGATTCTGTGTATCTAAAATTTTATAATATATCTCGATCTCTGTGCTGAAAGACTCTGTGTTATTACAGGTAACGACCCACATTACTGTTCTCATTCTCAAACCATGCTAGCAGTTTAAGTATCCATGGAGAAACACCCCTAAGGACATTCCAAAGGGCCTTGCAGACCGTAGGTGATTTGCAAATGGACCAACATAGGACTCAGACATATAGATGCATGATGTCTTAGGTCTTATGTAGAACATATAGAGTCTGTCCTCTAAACATTCATATACCAACACAGTGCACTCTGTATGGATGTCACTCACTCATTCTGCACTTAATTGAGCCAGTTCTACTGCATGTGGGGCTTTGTGCCTGTTCTCAAGAAGCTCAGTCTAATTAGGAAAATGGAGAAATAAAACCACAATTATAATTCCACAGAGAATTATAATTGGAACTACAGGCAGGGGCACTGAGCTCATACTGGAGTGGGTGCAAGAGGGCTGGCTGGCAAGCAACAGCAAAAGGTTCTCAATGGAATTGATACCTGGAAGGATAAAAAGGAAGTAGTGAAGTAAAGAAAAGGTGGAAGAAAACACGATAAAGACAGGGATGTAGTGAGAGTATGGCAAGACTGGGGAGCCCAGGAAGTCTGCTGTATGTTGAGTTTATTCATTCACTTGTTATTAACATACCTCTCCCTATGTTTGAGTCCTTGGATGGAGGGCACTGTTTGTAACCATTTTCCAGTCTGAATGTCTAGCAGAAAGCACAGATATGGTGTGCAATAAATGTGACGAGTGAATGGTCGACATGAAATAAGGAAGAAGAGTTAGGGCTCTTTTTTTTTTTTTTGCGGTACTGGGGACTGAACCCAAGGCCATTCTATCTCCGAGCTACACCTCCAGTCCTGTTTTTTATTCTTTATTTTGAAACAAGGTCTCACTAAGCTGTGAAGGGCCTCACTAAGTAGCTGAGGCTGGCCACGAACTCGGATCCTCCGGTTTCAGCCTCCCAAGTACTGGGATTACAAGCGTGCGCCCGGCTAGTTAGGGGTCTTTT
This sequence comes from Graphiurus murinus, assembly GCA_004027655.1. Lineage (NCBI taxonomy): Eukaryota > Metazoa > Chordata > Mammalia > Rodentia > Gliridae > Graphiurus > Graphiurus murinus. Next base: position 85,485 of record PVLC010002054.1, read on the forward strand.
AATGAAGAAAGTTATAGCTAGTGGATAATGGATGCGAAGAGAAATTTACGAATTATTGTAAACTATAATGGATAGGATGGTAATATATTGGAGATGGAAGAGAAAATGGAGTAAAAAATAACTTCCTAGATTTCTATTGGATTATAGGTAGATGAACAGCTCAGTGAGGCAGGAAGTATACCCATTCGCCAGTGACAATATTGGGGTTATTAGATATTAACTTACCCAAAATCTCAGAGGTAGCAAGTGGCAGATTCAAACCCAGGAATTCTGATCCCAATAGCCTCGTACATAACCTACTTTCCCTCACTGTCTCTAAGATGTGACCAACACGCAGTGTCCAATGTGTATTACATACATTTCACGTCTTCCTTTTACTACACGCAGAGACAGATGGCGATTGCTTCGTTTGTCAGATTTTTTAGGAGCTTGGTTCCGTCCGTTTTTTTCACCTTTCCCTCTTGGCGCTCTTCAAGCGGGGTGGAAGTTTGCTAAAACAGTTCACACAAAAGAGAGAAGGCAGGCACAGAAACATTCTCGAATGCTCTGGAAGCTGCTGGAATGATGGGGTCTGGGTTCTACGGGGCTCCCTTCAGCCCCCCGCTCCCCCAACACGTTATAGGGTATATGTGGGCCCCAAGTCTCAGGTTGGTTCTAGCAGTCCTCAGCTCACAATGAAGGTGCCTCTTTGGACTGCTAGCGAGCCCCCCACGCTCCACGGTACCCCGAGGCCACCGCTCGGGCGGAGGAACCCGGCGAGGGCAGCCCGCGGTGGTTCCCTGGGAAACCGCCCGCAGAGGCACCTGGGTCGGGGGCGAGGCACCTGCGCCGACCCCGCCTGGCGCCAGGGGGCGCGGAAGCGCGCCGCCCCTCGGGCCCCACGCCCCGCCCCTCCCCGCCCCTCTCCCCTCCCTTCCCCTCCCTTCCCCTCCCTTCCCCTCCCTTCCCCCGGGACCGGCCGCTCGCGGCTCCGGCCCCCTCCCGGCGCAGGCGCAGTGCCGCGCTCCCTCGGCGGCTCCCAGCGCAGTTCGCCCGCCGCGGCGGGGTGTAGCGGCGTGCGCCCGCGGTCCTCCTCCGCCGTTCGCTGCCTCCGCGAGCGCTCTCGGCGGCTTTGCGAGCGCCCCTGAGCGCGGGCCGTGGCCGTGGCCGCCGTGGGTTCGTCAGGTGAGTGCGGCCGCGGGAGGGAGGGAGGCCGGGCGTGGAGCACCGCCCCCTCGGCGCCCGCCTCCCGCGAGCGGCGGAGCTGCGGCCGCGGCAGGTGCAGGTGCCGGCGCGGCGGAGGGCGCGGCGCGGGGACTCCGGCCTGCCGCCCCGGGCCTGGGGCGCGCGAGCTCTGGACCCGGGCGGCGGGGCTGCGGGCTCGGTACCCCGGCGGGACGCAGCGGTGGGCGGCGGCTCCGGGACACCGGCGCGGTACTCATTAACCGCGCGGTCCCGCGCGCCCGGGGCGGCCCGCCGGGAGCCCGGTTCTCCGCCACGGGCGAGCACGGCCCGGCTTTCGGGGTCGCCGAGGGAGCGGAGAGAGAGTTCCCGAACTAGTCGGGAGCCGGTCGCAGGACGGGACGCCGCGCGGCCGCGGGTGCGGAGTGGGGCAGTGGCCGTGCACCCGGGCTGTTTCGTGCCCCCAGCCTTAGGGAACGACGTGCGAGGCTTGGTGCCGAGGCGTAGAGGTCACCCTCGGGAGGTTTCGGTGAAACCCGGTGGGAACCGGCGAGCGAGCTAGCGCCTGGAGTCGCGCCGTGGGAGGCTGCTCAGCCCAGTTCAGCCTGACTTGTTTGGGGGAGTTGAGTCGAGCTGCAGAAATCTAGTCCAAGGACACTGCCCTTCCAGCGATGACAGCTAGCCCCCACCGCCCGCAGAAAGCCAGCTAATGACTGGAGAAGCGAGGATGCTGTGTGGAATCCGCAGCACGTGAAGAGTTGCCAGTTGTTACCGGATGAAACAAACAAAAACACTCGAAATGGCTAAAGGGTACGGTCTTGAAAACCTAGAGCTCTGAGTTGAGGCAGTTTAGTTTCACGAAACTGTCTTCGATTCTGAGGCTACCTGTTATACTCGCCTGGGTGTCCCCCCCTCCCCACCCCGTTTCTTTCTGGAAAGAGCCCTGTAATCTTCTGCTGTGGAATGATTGCATAATTGGAGGAGGGGCCGATAAGAGGATTAGAACTAAGCTGAAAGACCCAGCTTCTGTTTATTATCCTTATTTTGTTGTTCCTGCAGTTTTTTTTCAAATGCTGAATGACAAATCAAGGAGAAAAGTGGCAGAATAGGTGTGTAGACCATCATAGTAAATATTTGATACTGTTAAATATTTCACCAGTTTTATGGGACTTACTCTGTTAACATTTGTTATTTATTTACTAGTACCGTGAATTTTGATAGGACTTTTCATGTTTGGATAGACATTGTATTCTGAATCTGGTTTATGTGATCTAATCCTAAACCTTGTGGAATTTTTACAAATGAACTTAACAGTTTTATAGTTTCAACTACAATAGTATATTTCCTACTATTAGAAGAAAAGTCTGTACATTTTTTCCTTTTCCAGTGCAATAATGTGATGCATTAATGCATACTTTTGTGAACAAGAGTGATGTAACTCTTCCTTGAGTGTTTCCTAAACCAGCTGATCTGTGGTATTGAGTAAGTCTAACCTTCCTAGGATGGGTATTTGATGTTCAGCTGCTTCATAAAGTTTCTAATTAGTGAGGTTATACATACACTTCCTTTAATATTCTTTACCTCTGATTTTCTCTAAACCTCCAACCCACCAATACATACATAGATGCTCTACAAATAATTTTTCAATTGAAAAGTTCTTAGAAATAGTACATCACCTCGTTTTTAATATGGCAAACAAATTTGTAGGTTACACTAGTTTTGCATGTATTATAATGGTTAGTAGACATTTTTCCCCTCCTGAGCAGGTCTGAAAAAATTAGTGAGTTGGCCTAATGAAAAATTAACTTTGTGTCATCACTTAACTAAGCATATGACCTTAAGTAAATGATTTAACTTCTCTGAGCTTATTTTTTCCATTTGTCAATGGAAATAGTACTAGGAAATGGAAACATACAAAATTGTCAGTGTTTGGTAATTTTTTGTATGTTTAAACCTAATGTGAACTCCATAATAGGATGAGGATTTAATGAGATCCTCCATGTGAGATGTGGGGGAGGGAAAAAGGAACAAATACCTTGACAGTATGGCAGGCCACTGTACTTGTTGTTTTAAGGTACCTTGACTTTAGTTCTCAGGATAGTCCTGAGATGTAGGTGACTTACCAGATTTTACAAACCAGGAAGTTGACATGCAGACTTGCCTGTAGTTATTTAGTTATTTAGTTGGCAAAGCCAGGATTAAAAATGGAACTCTTTACTTTTCTATACCCCTGAAAAAGCTTCGTACCTATAAGGAAGCACACATACGAAAGATGTTGTTTGTATTTCTGGTGACAGAATGGCCAAGGTTTCTGATGATGGTGATACCACTGCTGCTGTCTTGTTACTTAGTCTAGCGCTTGACATGTGCTGAGCCCTGGTCTAAGCGATATTCTAACCCATTTACTCTCACAGTGAGCTAGGAGAGAGGTAATTTTTTACCCCCAGTTTATAATTGAGAAGGTTGAGACATGGGGAAATTATGTAGCTTGCCCATGTCACATGGCTAATTATGTGACAGACCTAGATTAGAAGCCAGTGCTCTTAATCACTGTACTTCATCACTTCATGTGCAGGTTGTGATGCCGAAGAATTGTTTACTCTTACTCACTATACCATTTCATGTGTAGGTTATAATGCTGAAGAATTGTTTTAATTTAGCTTTTATGAGATCTTAATATTAGCTTAATATGTAATCCTAATTATGTTACCAGAGGTTTTTTTTTTTTAAGTCAAATATTCATTGAGCATCACTCTGCAAGTCAGTGGGGGTTAAAGACAAATATTCATAAAGAGCCTAGAAGGTAGGGCCATATAATTGTTCCCATGCTTTTTATATGTTCCTCAGACTTGAGGGCTATAAATAAATTTAATGAGTGCTGAATAAGATGAAGAAGTAGAATAGTTGGGTTGTGGGAAGGAAAAAAGGAAGGATAAATAGCAGGGAGAGAGATTGGTGTGTGGAGGTAGCAAGGGAAACTTTTCAGGATATTCTGAGAGTATGCTTTTTCAAACTTGTCCGGTTTAATTCTGGTTAAAATGCAGTTCAACAAAGGATGGTTACTATATACTTGATAGCCTTAAAACAAAATGAGTTAAAAAAAACCAACCTAGTCATTTTCTCCTTTTCTGTACTACCATACTTAGCTGTACCATGTAGTACTTTTTTCCTCCTTTGTGCTTTTATAGTACTGGATACATACTTCTATTTTGGTACTTACTCATTTTGATATTTGCACTGTGTTTGTAATTTTCTAGGACACTAGAAACATGTTTGATGGGTAGTCTCTTTAGTTTATATTTGCTTGGAGAACAGAGCTCAAGTCATCTTACTTCATTTTGTAGCTTTGGCATTGGACTTGATACCCAGAAGGAACTGTGCTGTGTTTGGTGATGAATAATTAGTTGAAACGGATCCAGCAGTAGAAATTGAAATAGTATTCAGGATGAGAATTGAGGGACTAAAGAAAAGGTAAACAACAAGTAGCATTGTTACCTCTATTTTTCCCTTCTGCTTTTTCTTTCACCTTATAACTGAGATAGTTTCATAAGCTTAAATTGTATATAGTCTTGATTAGAAAAAAAATAAAAAAAATCTACTTATTTTAGGGTACTGGCAACACAAAACTAAATAACTTGCCATAAGCCAAGAAAAAAACTGAAAATTATCAAAATAGTTCAAGTTTTGTGAGAGATTTGTTATTTGTAGTTAGCACAAGATAGTAAATATAAGCATAGTGGGAGTTGATGAGATTCTGTTGGTAGATGTGAACGTATATACACTCATGAATTGATAATCTAGTAAACAAAAGTTCTATTCAGGAATGAGAGTGCCCTGGAAGCATAAAGGAGCATACAGATTATAGCTTAGAACTGGTTAAGTAAATGAATTATTTGATGTGTCCAAATAAGAGTAATAATATTGAGTATTTGGGGGCACCTGGTTGACAGATGGGGATCAGTTTTCCTCATTTATATAGTATTTGGATAAATCTTGAAAGTTTTTAGAAAATTATGGAGAATTTAAAATAAAATAATCAGACATGATAGTGTGCTGTACCTCAAAGGCCCCATCACTAGTCTAATGACCATCATGTAATACCCACTCATCCCCCTCCTGTATTTTTTTAAGCAAATTTCAAACATTGCATAATTTTCTTTAAATATTTCAGTATGGTTTTCTAAAAGGGAAATTAAATGCAGTACTATTACAAACTTAAACACTAATGTCTTGGTATCAAATGTGCATATATTTTTTCAGTTAAAAACTTTAAATTGATACATAATTCATATATATGGTTTAAGTCTAGCATTTTAATACATGTATATAGTGTGTAACGATCAGATCAAGGTAATTGGCATATCTATCACCTCAGCCCTTTTTATTTTTTGAAACAGTCTCACTAGGTTGCTGAGAGTCACAGTATGTAGCTGAGGCTGGCCTTGAACCCACAATCCTCCAGTCTCAGCCTTCTAAGTACTGGAATTATAGGTGTGTGTCACCACTCCTGGCTACGAAGCAAATTGTTTTGATTGATTGGTTTTGTATGATTGGAAATCAACTTTATTACTTAGAGCTGAGTAATAAGGCAAGCCAAGTTGTGTTGGTAATTCACCTGTAAGAATTTAATGTCATTATGTTTTTCACAAATTTGGTGGTGATCCTTGACAAGTCTAGTTTATGAATTAGAGTAATCTCATTGAAATTAGTTATTTTTGAATCACTCATTGCTTACAGCAAAGAGTACTACTATTTAGAAATAGCAGGTTTTTTTTCTCATATAAAGACTTTTAATATGAAATAAATCTTTAACAAACATTTTAAAGAGCAAAAGACTTCAGATTAGCAAGATTGGCAGTTCATTGCCAGCTAAGTTACATTTTATGGAAATTCACAATCTTGAAAGAGACTAAATTTAATCTTAAAATAACCTCCTTCCAGAAGTGATTGGAATTTTAACTGTTTAAATGTAGCCCCCAGAATGGAAACATTGTAGGTAGAGGCACTGCTGGAGGTGCTCTCGGAAGTGCTAAAAGTGTTCTCTCTCAATTTTCATCCCTTAAGAGAAAAGCAAGATAAAGGTATCTAGGTGAGAGAACATTGATACAGCTTTAACAACAGCAGGATTCCAACCTCTTTGAGTCTTGTGTCTTGTATTCATAGCCTGTACTCCTGTTTATAGAATAATTGTATTTTCCGTAAATGTGTTGTTTTTATGCCTTAGCATACCTGGAAAACCCTGGCAAGGATTTTTGTCTTTTTTCATTATTTGCTACTTGTTGTTGGAGCCTTTTCTTTGACTTTACTTTTCTTGGAAGTCCTTTTCCTCTGATTTATTGCCTCTTCTGTGTGATCTCTTCATACCTTTTGCATCTTCTGTTGGATTTATCACACTATAGTTGATTCCGTTTGTCAGTCTCTCCCACTGTATTGAAACTATTTGAGGCAAAGTTGACTTTTTATCTTTTTTTCCTTCAGAACCTGGTACATAGTAGGTCCTTGGTAAATACTTGTCTAAAAAATGACTGAAATATTGTGTTTACATATAGGAAAAATAGCATCAATTTTGCAGGGTATGAAGAATTGTAATTCCACATAAAGAACTTTTATAATGTTTTTTCTTTTGTCCTGGGGATTGAACCCAGGGACATTCTACCTCCAAGTCATACCCCCAGCCCTATTTTTATTTTTGAAGCAGGATCTTGTTAAGAGAAGCATTTTTACTAGCATGGTCTAACAGTGGGGAAACAACACTAGTGTTGGTAGTATGTTGTGGGTTCTACAACTTGAACTTGAGTCCCACAGATATAGCTCTAATTCTGGTTGCTGTGAGCTGTAGTTTCTTCAGCCATAAGTATATGAAAGTATACCTAATATTTAATAAATTCTCAATAAGTGTTATTACTGTGGGAGAAGCTGCCTTAACTTTCTGTGATTGGGCCTGGTAAATGGATGTCTTATCTCCCCACTGGATTATTTTGAAGCAGGTAATCCAGGTAATCTTACCTATAAATACTTCAGTGTGTGTCTTTACAAAATAAGATTTTTGAACATAACTCTAATACCATTATAACCCCTAAAAATTAAAACTAATTTCTAATAACATCATTTATTTGTATAGTGGGTTTATTTTAAAAAATCCAAAAAAGCACTATACGTTATATTTAGTTATGTCTCTCACATTTCTTTTAAGTCTATAGTTTCCTTCTACCTCCTTCCAATGCTCTTTTAATAGTTTTTTTTTCCCTTAATTGATGAAAGTCGGTGGTTTGTCCATGAGAGTTAACTAAAGTCTAGGGGTTTGTTTTGTTTTGTTTTGTTTTAGTCTCTATAGTTATTGTTCAAATATGTTCATTTCTCTTTTGTATTTCTGTGAACTGCTGTAGATGTAGTGCTTGGTTAATTGGGGCCTTTTTTTTTTTCTTGTAGGCTAGTGCTTCATGAATGGTGGTAATGCTCATTTCTTATTTACCAGGTAACATGTAATGTCTGATTCGTTCCCTTTTTGTGACAAGATGTAATCAGGGGGTTTAGATATAGTCAATACAGTTTATTAACTCTGAAGTTCCTAAAATAGCCTTTTCTGTTTTATTTATTTATTTATTTTTTGCGGTACTGGGGATTGAACTCAGGGGCATTCTACCTCCGAGCTATATCCCCAAGCCCTATTTTTTATTCTTTATTTTGAAACCAAGTCTCACTAAGTTACGGAGTGCCTCACTAGGTAGCTGAGGCTGGCCCCGAACCTGGATCCTCCGGTCTTAGCCTCCCGAATGCTGGGATTACAAGCGTGCGCCACCACGCCCGGCTCTTTTCTGTTTTAATAGCTGTTGATAATTATTGCCTAGATCCATTCTTTCATTAGAACTGCAAAGTTATATTTATTAGGTGGAATTTTTTTATTGGTGCATTGTAATCTTACATCTTTGTGAGATATAAGCTGGTAGAGGCATATTTGCACACATCACTCATTTAACTCATCCTCAATTCCCACCCCATTTGTTCCCCCATCCCTCCTTCTTATGTTTGGTTTAGTGATTAACTTTGATATGTTTGAATGTACATCATGTGCATTAGAGTGCCCCCCCCCATCACCTTCAGTTAGGTTGCCTTCTTTGTTCATCTAAGGTTTCGCCTTTGTTGAGAGTGCTTCCTATGACCTACTTTCTCCCCAGCTTCCGCAAATTATGGAGAGCATACGATTTTTTACTTTTTGTGACTGACTAATCTCACTTAACATAATGTTTTCCAGTTCCATCCATTTCCCTGCAAATGACATGATTTTGTTCTTGTTTATGGCTGAGTAAAATTCCATTGTGTACATATCCCATAGTTTTGTAATCCATCTGTTGATGGACATCTTGGCTGATTTCCATAGCTTGGCAATTTTGAATTGTGTAGCCATAAACATAGATACACATGCATAAGTCTGGTAGTTTGGTTTCCATTCTTTTGGGTAGATACCCAGAAATGGTATTGCTGGATCATATGGTAGGTTCATTCCCATTTGTCTGAGTATTCTCCATACTGTTTTCCAAAGTGGTTGCATAATCTGCAGCCCCACCAACAATGTATTAGAGTTCCCATTTCTCCATACCCTTGCCAGCATTTGTTGTTGTTGTTGTTGTGTGTGTGTGTGTTTCTGGTACTGGGGATTGAACCTGGGGCATTCTACCTCCGAGCTACACCCCCAATCCTATTTTTTTATTCTTTATTTTGAAACAGGGTCTCTAAGTTGCGGAAGGCCTAAGTACCTGAAGCTGGCTGCGAACTCGGATCCTCTTGTCTCAGCCTCCCAAGTACTGGGATTACAAGCATGTGCCACCACGCCCAGCTGTTGTTTGTGTTTTTAATGATTGCTATTCTAATTGGGGTTAAATGAAATCATGTTAGTTTTGATTTGCATCTCTCTGATTGCTAATGATGTTGAACATTTCCTCATACATTTATTGGCTATTTGTATTTCTTCTTTTGTGAAGTGTCTATTTAGTTCACTTGCTCTTTTTTTTTTTTTTTTTTTTTTTTTTTTTTTTTTTTTTTTTTTTTTTTTTTTTTTTTTTTTTTTTTTTTTTTTTTTTTTTTTTTTTTTTTTTTTTTTTTTTTTTTTTTTTGTGGTACTGGGGATTGAACTCAGGGGCATTCTGCCTCCGAGCTATACCCCCAGCCCTATTTTTTATTCTTTATTTTGAAACCAAGTCTCACTAAGTTGCGGAGTGCCTCACTAGGTAGCTGAGGCTGGCCTCGAACCCGGATCCTCTAGTCTCAGTCTCCCAATTGCTGGGATTACAAGCGTGTGCCACCACGCCCGGCTCACTTGCTCATTTTTTGATTGGGTTAGTGAGTTTCTTGAGTTCTCTCTATATTCTAGATATTAGTCCTCTACTGGAGGAGTAGTTGGCAAAAATATTCTCCCATTCTTTTGGCTCCCTGTTGAGGTTTTGATAGTTTCCTTTGCTGCCCAGAAACTCTTCAGTTTAAGGCAATCCTGCATATTGATCTTCCTTTGAATTTCTTATGCCTTTGGGGTCTTGTTGAGAAAGTTTTTACCTGTGCTATGTGTTGAAGTATTGGACCTGTGCCCTCTTCAAGTAGGTGCAAGATCTCTGGTCTGACTTCCAGGTTTTTGATCCATCTTGAATTGACTCTTGTGCAGGGTGAGAAAGTGGGGTATATTTCCATTTTTCTGCATGGTTAACCAGTTTTGCCAACACCATTTGTTGAAGAGGCTATCTTTTTTCCAGTGTATGTTTTTGGCTCCTTTGTCAAAAATCAGTTGACAGTAAGTGTGCAGATTTGTTTGAGTCTTCTATTCTCTTCCATTTGTCTGTTTTTGTGCCAATACCAGTCTGTTTTTTATTACTGTGGCTTTGTATAGTTTGAAGTCAAGTATTGTGATGCCTCCTGCGTGGTTCTTGTTGCTGAGAACTATTTTGGCTATTCTGGGCTTTTTGTTGTTCCAAATGAATTTAAGGACAGAATTTTCTGTGTCTGTGAGGAATGACCATGGTAATTTAATGGGTTTCTCATTGAATCTGTAGATCACTTTTGGAAGAATGGCCATTTTGATGATATTTATTCTGCCTGTCCAAGAGCATGGAAGATCTTTCCATCTTCTAAGGTCTTTTATTTCTTTTTTCACTGTTTTATAATTTTCCTTGTGGGGGTATTTTACCTCCTTGGTTAGGTTTATTACTAAGTATTTTATTTTGGGGGGTGATAATCGTGAGTGGAATTGTTTTCTGGATTTCTTTTTCAGGGGATTTATGGTTGGCATACAGGAAAGCTTCTGATTTTTTAAGATTGATTTTGTATCCAGACACTTTGCTGAATTTGTGGATCAGTTGTATAAGCCTTTGGGTTGAGTTTGTTGGGTCTTCTAGGTATAGTATCATGTCATCTGCAAATAGGGACAGTTTTAGTTCTTTTCCTACTTGTACTCTTTTGATTTCCTTCTCTTGCTTTATTGCTCTGGCTAGATTCGCAAGTACTATATTGAATAGAAGTGGTGATAATGATTTCAGTTTCTTAAGTTTATATCTTTGCTGCTTTTGCTAGCTTTCTCTCAATCTATAGTTTCTTATTTTTATTTTCTCTCTCTGAATAGTATCTTATTGTGGAGGTATATATTTACCACAAGATAGTCCTTACAGTTAAATAGTCTCTACCATATAGTTTTTTTTTCTGTTCTCTGTTGCACTTTTAGCACCCTTTGAGACCATCCCTGAGAATTGTGTCTGCTATCACCTCACTATTGTTCTACCTGCAGATTGTCAGTACTGAATTGTGGTTACTCTGGGGCTCCTTCTCCCCACTACAATGCTGATGTTGATGGGTTTCAGGTGTTGAGGTCCGAAGTCCTGTCTGTTGCTTCCATTATAGGGATTCGGCTCAGAGGTGGGAGCAGAATAGCTTGTGCCCTGTGCGTTTTTAAGCCTTGATGTGCGAAGTGTTAAGCTATTCCTTCTGTCAGCTTTGGTAAATTTATCCTTAGTGTCTGGCAGTCCTTTCTAGTGGATCACCTCTCTAGACCGATCTCAGCAGTAGGAATTTAGAGGTGTCCGCTGGTATATACAAGGGCAGGTTGTGTTGTATTCAATGGTGAAGGTTGGCTGAGGGGGGAGAAGCCACAGTGATGGGTGCAAGAATAAGGTAGAGGAAAGGATTGAGTAGAATGAGAGTTTGAGTGTTGTAAGGTAATATATGGTAGATATTAGAAAATATGGGGAGTCAGATTCTAGTAGTCAATGTAGAGTATTTAGGTGTAGTGATATGGAATGGATTTAATATAAGACAAAGAGAAAAGAAAAAAAGGGTTGAAGAGAAGAAAATAGGAAAGAGGGGGAAAGCTTGTAAAAGGGATGGGGAAGAGAGCAAACAAAAAATAACAAAATGACCAACCAACCAAACAATAAAGCAATACAAAACAAGAAAAAACAAACAAAAAAACAACCCTGCAAATATACAGGTACAGAACTGACTTGGCCTCTGCAGTCCTGGGTCTTCCTGGATATTTTCAGCCGTTTAGTGTCTACTCATATAGTAGGTTTTAGAGCATGGTTCAAGTGTTCTTATTTGCTCAGTGACCTAAAGTAGTGATATCTGTTTGTAGACCCACTTTTGGGTCTCCTCCAGTGATTATGACCCTGGCCTGATGTCTCTTATCAATACAGACACCAAGTACTGCTGATGCCTCTCCTGCTACATGCTTGAGTCTTTGAGCTCTCCACAGGGCCTGTCCCTGTGCCACTCTCTGTCTATGCAGGTGGCAGGTGTCACTGGGGTTGGACCCACTGTAAGCTCCACAGACCCTGTGTGTCTCTCTCTGCCTATACAGGTGGCCACAGACCCTGTGTGTCTCCCTCTGCCTATACAGGTGGCGGGTGTCCAATGTAATCGCAGGGCATTCTCTGGAGGCCCTGTAAATGTCTCTGTGTCCTGCATGCTCTGGGCCTCTGCTCCTACCCAACTACTTCTGGGTGGGCCACAAAGTCTCAAACCTCTCAAGTCTATTGTTTGTTCCCATGAGTCCCTGGCACCTTGCTGTTAACTTACTGTTGAGTGCTACTCTGGCTCTGGAGGGAGAGGTGAGCTGAGCTGCTGCTGCTATAGATTCTTGCCGGGCATCTGGGCATTTGGGTCTCTGTTGAAAGGGTGGCAAGATGCTGGCCTCTTAGGATGTGGAGATCTGTGGCCGCTTTCTCTTTTTCCACATCTAGTTGCTGGCTTCTTTGCAGGAGGTCTTTAGATGCTGCAGTGTTAGTAATCCTAGCACTGCGCCGATGGGCTAAGATAGCGCAGTTGGCCACCTGCGCCAATCTGGCATGCTTGGGGGACCCTTTGCTTTTCCCTTCTCTGCCCTCTAGGTTCTGTTCCACTGCATCAATTTTTCGTTCTGGAATTTTTTTCTAAAGAACTTTTTCTTAGGAACTGCTCGTTGACTTCTTGACTTACAGGAAAGTAAGGATAAATACTTCACTCTGTCCTTTTATTCACCAGTTTTGAAAATAATTGATTCTGTAGTTTTGATCAAAGGGACCAGTGAGGTTTTTGGCTTTTAAAATTTTTTAGATTTATTATATAAGCTCATGGGTTTAAAAATATTTGAGTTCCAGTTTTGCAGATATAATCCTTCTTGATGTTCTGATTGTCCTTTCTTTGGTTAGTGGGAGTCTTTTTGATATTACTTTAGTAGTTTTTGATAGCTCTTTTATTTCCTGGTATAACAAGATGTTCTAGGGCCCTTTTGTACATACTGCACCAGGCTTGGAATCAGCTATTTTCCAAGGAGCTCATTTTTTTTGTTTTTTTGTTTTTTTTTTTTTGCTTTTTGTAGGAAATGCTATTACTCAGAACATGTGGGTGCCCATCGATCCTATATTGTCAACATTGCTCTACTTTTTCATTGGATAAAGTTAGGAATTTTTTTAATAGAAAGTTTTTCTATTTCTGATTCCAATTTGGGACTCTAAGATTTTAACTTCTTTGATTTTATATTTGCATCTTTTTTTTTCTCATGCTAAAAAATCTTGGTTCTAAATGACATTAACTTATTTGCCTTACCTTACACATGTAACACTTTCCAGAATAACAGTATCAGTGTTACTATTAATAGGATCCCTGAAAATAGTTTGTGATTTTTTTTCACTTCCTTTTGTCCTTAGAATAAATTCCATTAGGGTTTTACATTTATATTACTGTGTTTTAGAATCATTTGGGATAATGCTTTTGTATGTGGTTAAGCTACTATCTCAATATGTAGTTAGATTTGTTTTATTTTTAAGAATTCTTTAAAATTTAATTCTTATTATTTATGTGGTTCAAGTTCAAATTCAAACCTATAAAGTATGGTACAGTCAGAAAAGTCTAGATTCCATGCTTGTTCATTCTACCTGTTCTCTTCCTCTTCCTGAATATAACTTTTTTTTTTATTAGTGTTTGTTTTACCCTTTCTAAAATAAAATGATACACCCATGTAAATATGTTGCATACACATTTTGCATACATTTATACACATATAAATATGTACTTCTTTCTTAGATAAAATAGCTCATTATTCACAGGCATTTATCCTGTTTTTTTATCATATCCACAAGGTCCTCTTAGGCAGTATGTAGATGCTATTCATTTCTTTTTACTGCTATATATGCTTCATTATGAGGGATGTACCCTAGTTCATTATATCAGCCTTTTGCTGTTATAAATAATGCTGCTTGCCTTGTGCATGTGTCTTTTCTTTTTCATTTTGCCAGCTTCGTTTTGGCAGAAAGCCCTAAGAGTGCCATGCTAGGTCACATGCTTTATGAATGTGCCGTTTTGTTAGTATTACCACATTTTCCTCCAGAGGATTTGCACCATTTTGTATTTCTAGAAATGAAAATGCTTTCACATCCTGTAGTTTGGTGAACCCTCAAGATGTAAAGAGGTGAAATAGAAGTATGTGGCATAGAAGAAAGGAAGTGTCAGAGTTACTGGTAAAATGCCAATCAAATGAAAATCTGTTGCCAGGGTCTCTGCCTTAAGATGAATTGATTAGTGAACTATATTCAAGTGAAAATAAAGTAGATACTTTGAAGAAAGATATTTTCTTGGTGTATGTATAAATTGTGAATAAAGACAAAAATATTATTTTGGATAAAAATAAATTATAGTGGAACATTAAACTCTTAAAATTGCTTGCTAATTTGATTTTTTTCATTTGACATGGTAAATGCTTTGCATGAAAAAAATAAGGAATTAGTTACATTTTGAGAACTGAATTTACTATTTGCTACTAATAAATAGTTTATTGGTTTTGAAATTTCACATTTGTAGATTTAATTTTCATAGTTTCGGTTTATATATACCTTAGGTTTATATTATGCAGTAATCTGTCAGTTCCAGAAAATGTTAATATTGAGTCTCTTATTTCCCAACTTTTTTATTCTCTACTTGACATTTGTAAACATTGGGATTAAGAGAGAGTTAAATTTTTCAGTTAAATTAATGAGTGACTATTTTTGTATATTATGGAAGAAATTACATGATACACTGGTGCTTATGTTTGGGAACTTTGAAATTCTGAGAAGAACCATTCATGATTATCAAAGTATTGATAGTAAGGAAAAAATTGAAAAATCAATAGTTTGTAAGATTTTTAGTTTTAGATTTATCAAATCAAAAACTTGAGTGGATACTTTGTAGTTTTCATATAAATTTTGTAATGTGGTTAGGTAGTTATAGAAAATACTTTTTGTTAATGGAGAAACTGAAGCATACTTGTTATTATTAATGGCTAAAGCAGTTAATGTTTATTGAGGCCATATTGTATGCCAGGTACATAGTACTAAGTACCTTACTGGATTGTCTCCTGATAGTCCTCACAGCAACCAGTTCACAGGAAGGAATATTGTTATGCTCATTCTCATCTCATTAAAGGAAAAATTTAAGACTTAGGGAAATGAAGCATATTATTCAGGATTAGATCCTGGCTCTACAAAGGATATTGTTGGGACAGTCAGTGAAATTTGAATGGGGCCTGTCCATTAGATATATTTTGATCAGTGTTGAAGTGTTGACATCCATATTTTGATGTTGATTTTACCATTATATAGGAGAATGTCCTTGTTATATATATATATATCTCCCAAGATATTAAGGGTTAATGGGCATCAGTCTGAAACTTTTTTCAGATGGCTTAAAAATGTTTACAGTTTAGCCAGACATGGTGGCACATGCTTGTAATCCCAGTACTTGGTAGGCTGAGATAGGAGGATCACAGGTTCATGGCCAGCCTCAGCTACTGAGTGAGGCTCTCCACAACTTAGTGAGACCTTGATTCAAAATAAAGAATAAAAAATAGGGCTGGGGTTGTAGCTTGAAGGTAGAATGCCCCTGGGTTCAATCCCCAATACTGAAAAAAAAGAAAGTTAAGTTTGATGATGTAGGTGAATGGTATGTTAGAGTGCTATGTAAATTTAAAAATTTATGTTATTTTACATTACATAAATTCTAGATGTAAATTTTTCAAAATTAAAAAAACAATACTGACTTGGCTGTGTTTGGTGGTGCACATCTGTAATCCCAGTAGTTAGGAGGCAGAAACAGGAAGATTGTTGGTTCAAAGCCAGCCTTAGCAACTTAGATGCTGTTTCAAAATAAAAAATATAAAAGGGCTAGGGGTGTAGCTGGGAGGTAGAATTCCCTTGGGTTCAATCCCAAAAAAGAACAACGAAAACACTGACTCATCCCCAGTCACATAGCTAGTAAGAGGCAGAACAAAACATTTTTTCAAACTTGTCTATCTCATTTTATGTGTACATATGTGTGGTGTATATGTGTATGTGTCGGTTTTTATTGCCTCTTTCTGTTTTTTTCTAACCATAGTCACAGACGATAGTAAAATTAAAAATATCAAGCAAATTCTTATTCCCTCTTCATAGTTACTTAGTAGTCATCTTTCCCTTAACAACAATTTACCTTTTGAAGTATTTATACTCTGAGGTCACTTAATAAATATTGCAGGATTTTTCCTCTACTGTCTTTTATTGTGAACTAATACTTTATTATAGACTATAAAACATTTTATAACTTGCACATCTTAACTTTTTGTTTCAATATAGGTTATCTTATAATGAAGACTTTGCTATGGCTAATGATCCCTTGGAAGGCTTCCATGAAGTAAACCTTGCTTCACCTACCACTCCGGACCTTCTTAGTGTGTATGAACCAGGAACTCAGGAGCAGACTACCTCACCAAGTGTCATCTACCGGCCACACCCTTCAATTTTGTGCTCTGCTTCTATCCAGGCTAATGCATTGGATGTTTCTGATCTTCCTACACAACCTGTGTATTCATCTCCCAGACATTTAAATTGTGCGGAAACATCCAGTATCAGGTATCAAATGCTTATTTAGGATTATTGTTTTTTTAAAAGTGGATAGCTTGCTTGGTTACCTTAAGTTTTACTATTTTAGAAAATTTGAGTAATATAAGCTAGCCCATGTAGAGCAACAGCACATGTAATATTCTAGAACAAGTATTGGCAGGATTGGCAAACTTGATATGAAGTGTCAGATAGTAAACATTTTGGGTTTTGCAGGCTCTGCAGTCTCTGTCTGAACTATTTAGTTCTGCCTTCAAATGTGAAAGCATCCATAGACAGTATGTAAATGAATGAATGGGCTGTGTTCCAATAAAATTTTATACATGGACACAGAATTTTCAATTTCATATCATTTTCACATGCCACAAAATATTATTCTTTTGATTTCAACCATTTGAAAAATGTAGAAACCATTCTTGGCTCATGTGCCTTATGAAAACAGGTGGTAGCCTTGATTTAGCCTGGAGGCTGTAGTTTACCGACCCCTGTTCTCATGTAGTATTATCCAACAGAACTTTCTGTGATGATGAAAATGCTCTATATCTGTGCTAGTCTGCATGGAAGCCATTAGCTGCATGTAGCTATTGAGCACTTGAAATGTGGCCAGTAAGACTGAAGACTTGCTGTTAATTAAATATAGAAGCTAGCAAATTGGGTAATGTAGTTTTAGAGCTATAAGTTATAGCTATTTTGCTCATTTGCTGATGTTTTCTGAAAATTGTTTTTCTCCTTTGCAGCATTCATGTTACAGACCAAGCATCTTGTATTACCTCTGGAGTTGCAGTGGGGCTAACTAAATTAACTACAAGGAAGGACAGCTGTAATGCAGAGAGGGAGTTTTTACAGGGTGCTACTATCACAGAGACTTCTGCTGGCAGTGATGATATTTTTGGGTTGAGTACAGATAGTCTGTCCCGTTTACGAAGCCCATCTGTTCTAGAAGTTAGAGAAAAGGGCTATGAAAGATTAAAAGAAGAACTTGCAAAAGCTCAGAGGGTAAGAAAATAATTTATTCTTCCACATATTATATTAGAAATTTCTATTTCTCTGTGAGGTGGGACAGTTAATAAATAGAAGATCATTACAGTTCTACATTTATCCTTCATGTATTCCCTACCTCAGCTCCTGTTGAGCCATGTTTGGGAATCTGTACAATTGTCTGGGTAATGAAGAAACCCATCTAAGAGAACTTACTGGAGGAATGAGATTCTGAAACTTATATATCCCCTATGTTGACTGCTCTCTATCTTGTATTTTCTGTAAGGCAAATTTCCATTTTATTTTCCACATGTGGGTTTTTCCCTTCTTATATCTGATTTTTGAAGGTATTTGGTCTAATTCATTTTGTTTTGAGGAATTGTTTTAGTAACATCACCTTTGTTATTCTGCTGGGCTTGAATATTTTCTCTATCTTACCTT
The DNA here is from genome assembly GCA_004027655.1 of Graphiurus murinus. NCBI lineage: Eukaryota > Metazoa > Chordata > Mammalia > Rodentia > Gliridae > Graphiurus > Graphiurus murinus. The sequence continues at coordinate 103,427 of PVLC010002054.1, forward strand.
GGAGAGTTTTCTTGGTAAACTATTCTGTTTCTCATGTGTTGTTTTTTAAATTATTTTGCTATTCCAAATTTGTGACCATTTCTTATTCTTTTTCTGAGACTGTCATAAAATTTCAGAGGGAAATAAATATATAGTATTAGGAAACTGGAAGAGTCTCAAACGAACAATCTGAGCCCCAACTTTAAGAACCTAAAAAAGACAAGCAAAGTAAAACCAGAGCAAGTCGAAGGAAGGAAATAATAAAGAGCAGAAATCAATGGAAATGACAAGAGAAAATAATAGAAAAAATAATTGAAACAAAATACTGATTCTTTTAAAGATCAGTAAGATTGTGACAAACATGTGGCAGGACTGACAAGGAAGACAGAAGACAGATTATCAACAGCAAGAGTGAGATGAGATATCGTTACAGACCTGACAGACATCAAAATACAATAAGAATAATATGAATACCCTTACATACTTACAGTTAATAATCATGTTGAAATATTAATTTATATTTACAAAATTGAAAAGATGGGACAAACATTCAGTAGGTATAATTTCCAGAATACTTTGATGTTAAAAAAAAATATATATAGCCGGGCGTGGTGGCGCACGCTTGTAATCCCAGCATTCGGGAGGCTGAGACCGGAGGATCCGGGTTCTCGGCCAGCCTCAGCTACCTAGTGAGGCACTCCGCAACTTGGTGAGACTCGGTTTCAAAATAAAGAATAAAAATAGGGCTGGGGGTGTAGCTCGAAGGTAGAACGCCTCTGAGTTCAATCCCCAGTACCGGAAAAAAAAAAAAAATAAAAATAAAAATATATATATATATATATATATTTAAAAAATATTTTTAAAATATTTTTTTAAAAAAAATTAAAAATATTTTAAAAAAAATATTTAAAAATATTTTAAATATTTTTAATTATATTAATAAAAAATATTTAAAAATATTTTTAAAAAAAATTTTTAAAAATATATATATATATATATTTTTTCACTTTCTCCCTACCATGCTTGTCTCTCAAGAACATAACTTTTTTTTTTTTTTTTTTTGCGGTACTGGGGATTGAACCCAGGGACATTCTACCTCCGAGTTATACCCCCAGTCCTATATTTTTTTTTATTCTTTATTTTGAAACAGGGTCTCACTAAGTTGTGGGGAGCCTCACTAAGTAGCGGGAGGCTGGCCGTGAATCCACATCCTCCAGTCTCAGCTTCTCAAGTATTGGGATTACAAGCGTGTGCCACCATGCCTGGCTGCTTTTTTTTTTTTTTGTTTTAAATACCAGTGTCTAGCATAATACAATGCAATGCCTGACATATACGTCTCTTTATTAGTGCACAATGAGTGCTGATGGTTAAACAGCCATGCAGATATGTTAACATTTTTGTTAAAATATGTTTTATCAGGAAGAAAAATCAGTAGCCTTTAAAGTTTTTCCCCAAAAGGTAGAGATGTGGTTGTGTTTTGCTTCTACCACTTGGCTCAGACTTTATTGTCTTAATACATTGAACTTTAGTGAAATCAGACTATGTAGATGTAAACTATTGACCACTTACATCCATTTTTGAAAACACATTATATTTACTTATTGAACAGAATAGATCTCTTTGCTCAGATGAGAATTTCTTCTGAAATCTTTATCTTGCTGAATTTAGAGGTACTGTTGAGATAATTGAAATAATGTGGGAGCATATGTATATGGTCAATTTTATTATGAAGAGTACAAGATAGTTTAATATTTGCTTAGGTCTCAAGACTTGAAGAAGGCTTTTGAATATGAAGTTTTTTTAAAATTATGGCAACTTCTGAATCAAAACAATATCAGTAGACATTCTCTTTATTCTGATTATTCTTTTAAGACATGCCACATGGTTGACTTTTTTTTAATCCTTCTGCTTTTAGCTTATTTGTGTCTTCTTTTCTAGTTAAAGTGAGTTTCTTGTAGGCAGCATATAGTTAGGTTTTGCTTTTTTTATTCTTTCTAATAATCCCTGCCTTTTAATTTGTGTGTTTTGACCATTTATACTTTTTGTTTTGTTTTGTTTTTTGTTTGTTGAGTATGTGTGGTGGGATTGAATTCAGGGCATTCTACCTCTGAACTATACCCCGAGCTCATCTTATTTTTTATTTTGAAACAGGGTCTCACCAAGTTGCTTAAGGCCTTGCTGAGTTGCTGAGGCTAGTCTTGAACCTATGATCCTCCTGTCTAAGCCTCCTAAGTACAGGCGTGCACTACCATGCCCAGCTGAATATTAACATTTAATGTGATATTGATATGGTTTGGTTAAATCTTTCATCTTACTATTTGTTTTCCCAGCTAATCCTCTTTTGCCTTCTTTTGTATTAGTTTTATATTTTTGATGATTCCATCTTAAATAGCTCATTGGCCATATATTTGTTATGTTAATTTAGTAATTGCTTTAGGATTTATAGTGTATATCTTTTAACTTGTCACTATCTGCTTTCCAGTGATTATTATACTACCTCACATACAGTGTAAGAAACTTAGAAAAGTAAACTTCTGTTTTTCTCCCCTCCTAGCCTTTGTGTAATTATCATTCACTTCTTCATGTGTTTTTCACTGATGTATAATAATTGTACAGTATAGTGGGTTTCATTGTGGCATATCCATACATGCATGTAACATAATTTGATCAATTTCACTCTCCAATACTTCTCCTTATCTTCTCCCTCCCCTTGGTTCCCTTCCTCTACCCTTCTGCTTTCATGAGGTTTTCCTGCTCCACTTTTCCCTCTAGCTTCCACATATGAGATAAAATATTTAATACTTGTTTTTCTGAGTCTGTCGTTTTTTGCCTAACATGGTACTTTCCAGATCCATTTTCCTGCAAATGATATAATTTAATTAGTATTTATGGCATAATGAAACTCTATTGTGTATATGTAATACATTTTCTTTATCCATTCATCTATTGATGGATACCTAGGCTAATTTCATAACTTGGCAATTGTGAATTGTGCTGTGATAAATCAGAGTATAAATGTATCACTAGACACTTGGGTTGAACCCAGGGGTACTCTACTCCTGAGCTACACCTGCAGCCTTGTTTTTTTATTCCTTTTTTTTTTTTTTTGCGGTATTGGGGATTGAACCTGGGGACATTCTACCTCCGAGCTACACCCCCAGTCCTATTTATTATTCTTTATTTTTAAAACAGGGTCTCACTAAATTGCAGAGAGCCTCACTAAGTAGGTGAGGCTGGATGTGAACCTGGTTCCTACAGTCTCAGCTTCTCAAGTACTAGGATTGCAAGCGTGCGCCACCACACCTGGCTCTGATTTTAATTTTTTTGCATAAGTAGGAGTGGTATACCTGGGTCATATGGTAGTTCTAATTTTAGTTTTTTGAGGAAAGTCCACACCGATTTACATATTAGCTGTACTAATTTAGGTTTCTGTCAACAGTATATAAGCCTTCCTTTCCCCTGAATCCTCTCCAACATTTATTGTTATTTGTATTCTTGATGATTGTTATTCTGACTGGAGTTAGATGGAATCTTAGTGTAGTTTTGATTTACATTTTCCTGATGGTTAAAGATTACCATTTTTTCATATAATAGTTGGCCATTTGTACTTCTTTTTTTTTGGTACTGGGGATTGAACTCAGGGGCATTCTACCTCCGAGCTATACCCCCAGCCCTATTTTTTATTCTTTATTTTGAAACTGGGTTGCGCTAAGTTGTGGAGTGCCTTACTAGGTAGCTGAGGCTGGCCTCGAACCCTGATCCTCCGGTCTCAGCCTCCCGAATGCTGGGATTACAAGCGTGCGCCACCATGCCCGGCATTTGTACTTCTTTTGAGAAGCATATGTTCAGCTCGTTTGTCCATTTATTGATTGGTTATTTGTGTTTTTCTTTATGTTGAGTTATTTAAAATCTTTTTATGTTCTGGATATAAATCCGAAGACTAGCTGGCAAAGATTTTCTCATTCTGTAGGCTGTTTTTTCACACCATTAATTGTTTCCTTTGCACACAGAAGCTTTTTAACTTGAGGCCATCCATCTATTGATTCTTGATATTCTGAGTATAGATAGGGATCCAGTTTCATTCTTCTATCTATGGATGTCCAGTTTTGTCAGCATCATATGTTAAGGGGATTGTCTTTTTTCCAATGTCTTTATATGTTTTAAACTCTAGAATACATCATCAGTATTATTATTATTATTATTATTTTGAATTGAACCCAGGAGTGTTCTACAGATCTGCATCTCCAGCCCCCCCTTTTTTTTGAGACGAGAGTCTTACTAAGTTGCTTAGACTGGCCTAGAACTTGCAAATCCTTCTGCCTCAGCCTCCTGAGTAGTTTGGTATTTTATAAAAGTACTTGAGTTTCTTGAATCTGAAGATTATTAGTTTTCATAAAATTTGGGACATTTTGGCCAGTATTTCTTTCTTCCCTTTCCTTTTCTTCTTTCTGGGGATTGAGCCCAGAGGCATTCTACCACCAGCCTATATCCCCAGTCCTTTTTTTTTTTTTGGTTTGTTTTGTTTTGTTTGGAAACAGGATCTTTCTTCTTTCTTGTTAGGTTGCTTAGGGTCTCTTGCTGAGTTGCTGAGGCTGGTCTTGAACCTGCAGTCCTCCTGTCCTCAGCCTTCTAAACTACTGGGATTACCAGTAGGCATGCACCACAACACCCAGCTTGGCCAATATTTCTTAAAAATGTTTTACATTTCTGCTTTATCTCTCCTCTCCTTCTGGACTCTCATTATATGTATGTTTAAAATTACGTATTACATGACTGTTTAAGATTGTTCCAAAGCTTACAGGGTTGCTGTTCATTTATTTTTTAAATCTTTATCCCTTTCTGTGCTTCATTGTTTTTGTTGCTGTGTCTTCAATGCCACTGCTCTTTTCCTCTGCATTATCTAATCTCTTAATCCCATATGGTTTATTTTATTTTATTTTATTTTTGCGGTACTGGGAACTGAACTCAGGGGCATTCTACCTCCGAGCTATACCCCTAGCCCTATTTTTTATTCTTTATTTTTGAAACCGAGTCTCACTAAGTTGTGGCGTGCCTCACTAGGTAGCTGAGGCTGGCCGCGAACCCGGATCCTCCGGTCTCAGCCTCCCGAATGCTGGGATTACAAGCGTGCGCCACCACGCCCAGCTCCATATGGTTTATTTTTAAGCCTAGACATTGTAATTTTCATCTCCAGAAGTTTGATTTGGATATTTTTTATATTTTCTGATCTTTAACACAGTCTTCATCTCGTCAAACATATAGTTTTAAGCTTTCCTAATCATTCATCTCTTCAAGTAATAATCTAGGGCTCACCTGATTTGTTTATTTCTGTAGAATCACTGTTTTTTGTTGCTGGATGTTCAAGATCTTAATTTTTTTCATATATTTTTTTCTAGTTTCTTAGTTGTATTAGTGGGTGATAAATCTCATCCTTGTTATTCTATCTATGAGGAGGGGGTACTGGGAATGAAACCCAGTGGTATTCTGCTGCTGAGCTACACCCTGAGCCATATTTTCTGTCTTTGAGACAAGGTTTCCCTAATTTGTTGAGAGTCTTGCTAAGTTGCTGAGGCTGCCTCAAATCTGTGATCGTTCTGTCTCAGTCTTCCAAGTGCTAGAATTATAGATGTATGCCACCGTGCCTGGCTGTTAATCCATATTGATTAGAAGGGAAAGTTGTATTCCTTTATTTGTATTGTTTGTTTGCTCCACCTGATCCAAGAAACCCCCACATAAAAACCTATACTTCTATATACATTCATCAGTTAGTTTGAGCTTTGTGAGGATAAGGATTTCATATTTTTGCTTGTGATTGTATCTTGAGTATATAATGGATTTTTAATGTTTTGATTAAATGAATTATACTCATGTATATACAGTTATACTGGCTTATGAATAAGTACATATGCATAATATATTAGTTAAGGTGATGCTGCTTGTATGCAACTCTAACATTTACTTGACTTACTCTAATAGAAATTCTTTTTTATTTATTTATTTTTGTGGTTCTAGGGATGGAACCCAGGGGCATTCTACCTCTGAGGTACATCCCCAGCCCTATTTTATTCTTTTATTTTGAAGCAGAGTCTAAGTTGTGATGAGCCTCATTAAGTTGCCACAAAACTATGATCCTCCTGCCTCAGCCTCCCAAGTATTGGGATTACAAGTTTGGTAACCATGCCCAGCTCAGAAGTTCATTTTTATTCACTTAAAACTCTGAAGCAAAGCCGGGCGTGGTGGCGCACGCTTGTAATCCCAGCATTCGGGAGGCTGAGACCGGAGGATCCGGGTTCGCAGCCAGCCTCAGCTACCTAGTGAGGCGCTCTGCAACTTAGTGAGACTCGGTTTCAAAATAAGGAATAAAACATAGGGCTGAGGGTATAGCTCGGAGGTAGAATGCCCGAGTTCAATCCCAGTACCGCAAAAAAAACCCAAAAAAAACCTCTGAAGCAAGTATTCATAGTTTATAGACAGTTCTTCTCTGTGAAATAAGTAAGGGATCTGTGTTTCTTCTGGCTTTGTAATCACTTCCCTGCAACAAATCCATACTGCATGAGTTGGGAGTCTCCATGGGACCACTGACTTTTAGAGGGATGCTAGACGTCATGCTGTTGTCCTTTAGGTTTTTGGCTTTCCACAGGTTGTTGCTAAAGAATAGCTTTTGGTGTAATTCTCAGGTAGAAGTTGAGCTTTAGTATGTCCTTATTAACATGCAGATTTTTGCACTCTGCCTCAGATCTGCTGAAACAGAATTAGTATGTTGAGGCTTGGGAATGTGCATTTTCAACAAACTTCTCTGTTGATTTTTACATTCACGAAAGGGTAAAACCTGCTGGTGTAAGTGGTTACTTTCAGCTTGATTCTTCCTTCAAAGAGAATGAAATGATGTGGAAATAAAACCCTCAAAGATAGCTTGCAGTTAGCATAGTCCAAATAACGGTAGCCAAGGACGTTTATAAATATTTACTGTGTTCATTAACAAATACTTCTTGAATAACCAAAGTATTCACTGCATTGTACTAGATTTTGTAGTGTGTATTGTACAGAAATAAATTAGATATGACTCTGTCTCAAGGAGTTTATTAGTTGAGAGGAAAAGACATGTATACATAGCAGTGTTTCAGTGATTCTGAGCTGTACATTTTCCCATTACCATCTCAAGTCAATAGATGTTTTGAAACTACTGTCAACTAGGCAATAAAATTATGACAGTTATCATTAGCCTATTTGTGCCTGAACTTGTTTTTAGTTTTTTTTTTTTTTTTTTTAATAGTATTAGGGATTGAACCCATGGGTATTCTACCTCTGAACTACACCCCCAGTTCTATTTTAGTTTTTATTTTGAAACAGGGTCTCACCAAGTCACTGAGGACCTCACTAAGTAGCCGAGGCTGGCTATGAACCTGTGATCCTCCTGTCTCAACCTCCTATTTAGTTTAATTGTTGGGTACTATATATGTTGATCTTAACTACTGGATTAAATGTCTTCAAAAGGATCTCACTATAGTATGACATTGAAACAAAAAGAAGGCCCCAAAAAAGAGTAACATATGATGAAAATCTATTTCTCCATCAGTTTAGGAGAATTTTCCCTGTAAGTATAAAATTAAAATTCTAAGAAAATCTAGCCAAAACCAGCATCATATCAGTTTCATTTATAGTGTATTTTTCTTGAAATATAAAATATTTATATTAAAAAGATGAAGTCTTAAATTTGTTGAAATATGCTTGATAATAGAGTTCTGATAGTCTCTATTCTAAAATCTCTCAAAATTTTATCTAATACTATAACTCTATATTCAGATCTCTTGCTTAAAATTTTACAGTAACTACGGTGTTCTCTTTCTCTAGTCTTTTTTTTTTTTTTAATCTAGCCAAATTGTACAAGTTATCTTTCTGAATTGCAAATCTAATTGTTGCTGTCCTGATTAAAATACTTCTGTGACTTTCCATGGCCTTTAAAAATAATATCCTCTTGCTTTTAAGATAAGTCCCAGTTTCTTGACCTAACATTCAAGGTTTTAAAGACAGATCTTAAAATTAACTATCTGGCATTATCTTTTTGTGTGTGTGTGTAACATCCTCCTTCCTCATCTTTGGCTACTATAAGACATACTGCTCTCTTCTTTCTGTTACATTTGGCAGACTTACTTCTACTATGTATACAGTACTACTTAGAAAATTGCTTTGTGAATCTGTTTAAAGATTTGCAACCTTCACTAGGTTATGACTTCATGAAAATTGTGAATTTGATCTCATTCCTTTCATATATCTTTAGTGTCTAGTTGAACGCCTCATGTATTAACACAGAATATTTGTTGAAGGAACAAAATTTGAATAACTTTATTATAGTACAAGATATTGATAACTATTCGGGAAATTTACCTTCATGAATCTCCTGTGTATTGCTCTATTGGCCTGGAAGTTTCTCAAGTGGATATATTTTGTTTTTGTATCCCAAAGAATTACCATACTGCCCACTTAGTAGGAAATATTGAATAAATTGACTTAGTTTTTACATAAAATTGTAAAAAATTTGGGTTTAAAAGTAATGCATTAAATTTATACATTTATAGATTTATAAATTAACTTAGGGAGAATTGACATTTTAAAGATGTCTTTCTGAGCTGGGCGTGGTGGCGCATGCTTTAATCCCAGTACTTGGGAGGCTGAGACCCAAGGATCTGGGTTCGTGGCCAGCTTCAGCTACTTAGGCTCTCTTCAACTTAGTGACACCCTGTTTCAAAGTAAAAGAATGAAAAATAGGACTGGGGGCATAGCCTGGAGGTAGAATGCCCCTGGGTTCAATCCCCAGTACAAAAAAAAAAAAGTCTATCCAAGAATGTTGTGTTTTCTTTTTGATTTATTTAGGTCTACTTTTGTGTTTTTCAATAGTATTTTAAAGTTTTCATTGTGCATTGCAGTCTTTAGCATTATAAAATTTTCTTTGTCATCTTTGTGATTTTAGTTCTATGTTTTACCTTTTCTGACTGATAGCAAGATTGATACCCTCATTTTCTTTTTATTATATTTTTTTGTATAGTTCTGTCTATCTTTATTTTAATTGTGGTTCTAGGAATTACACCCAGAGCCACTCTACCATTGAGGTATATCCTCAGCTCTTTTAAAAATTTTTATTTTATTTTGAAACAAAGTCTAAGTTTCCCAGGTGGGCCTCAAACTTGGGATCCTCTTACCTCAGCCTCCTAAGTTTTTGGCATCACAGGTGTGTGCCACTGTGCCTGACCATCTTTTTATTTTTAATCTGTCTCAATCACTTCATTTTAGGTATGCCTCTTGTATAAAACATAGGGCTGGATTTTGCTTCTTTGGCCAATCTGAAAGTCATTTTCTTTTAATAGTTATATGTGTAACTCAACTATTGATAAGTATGCTATGTTTGGGCTTATATCTGTCACATATTTTTCAGACGGCTGTCCTGTGTGTATATGAACCTTTCCACTCTGTGCTCTTGTGTTCTCTCTCTTTTTTTTTTTTTAATTTTTGGAAGGCTTGATTTTCATTCTAGTTGTTACTTTATTTTTGGTACTAGAGATTGAACCCAGGAGCATTCTATCTCTTAGTTTCATCCCAAGTCGTATTTTTTATTTTGAAACAGAGTCTCATTAAGTAGCTGAGGCTGGCAGCGAACCTGTGCTCCTCCTGGACATACTGCCATCATGTCCAACTCTAGCTGTTACTTGAAATCAAATATTTATTTACCTTATTACTTCTATAGATAATGATTTTGTGCCCACTATAAACAATACAAAAATTATTTAAGCCGGGCGTGGTGGCGCACGCTTGTAATCCCAGCATTTGGGAGGCTGAGACCGGAGGATCCGGGTTCGCGGCCAGCCTCAGCTACCTAGTGAGGCACTCAGCAACTTAGTGAGACTCGGTTTCCAAATAAAGAATAAAAAATAGGGCTGGGGGTATAGCTCGGAGGTAGAATGCCTCTGAGTTCAATCCCCAGTACCGCAAAAAAAAAAAAAATTATTTAATATCTCTTTCCTTTTTATATATAATTTAATTTTAGTTATAGATGCTATCTTAATGCTTATCTCTGTGGTCTTAGCTATGTTTAGGTTTATACTAATTGATCTTTGGGCCTCATGTTTTATCCTTTCACTTCTAGCTAATTCTTTGTTGTTGTTGTTGTACTAGGGATTGAACCCAGGATTCTACCTTTGAGCTACATCCTCAGCCCTGTTTTATTTTTTATTTTGAAACAGGGTCTCAAAAAGTTGCTGAGAGCCTTGCAAGTTGCTGAGGCTGCCTTCAAACCTGCAATCCTCCTATCTCAACCTCTCAAGTACTGGGATTACAAGCCTGAGCCAACATGCCTGGCTAACTAATTCTTAAGAAGTTAGAGAACTTAGAACTTAGTTTCATTTCTCCAGTTGATTTTTGCGGTACTGGGGATTCTACAGCTGGGCTATGCCCCCAGTCCTATTTTCTATTGTTTTATTTTTGAAACAGGGTCTCACTAAGTTGCGGAAGGCCTCACTAAGTAGCTGAGGCTGGCTGCGAACCCCAGTCCTCCGGTTTCAGCCTCCCAAGTACTGGGATTACAAGCATGCGCCACCACGCCTGCCTCTGTTGATTTTTTTTTTTTTGGTATTAATTTTTCTATATTCTCAAAACTTATTTATATATAGTTTTGTTTTATCTTTATTTAAAAGTAGGCAGTATATTTTAAGAGCAGTTTTAGGTTCACAGCAAAAAGGAAAGCACAGTTTCTATATACCCACCCCCATCACCTAGAAGAGTGGTACATTTGTTATAATTGATAAAACTCCATTGACTCATTCCAAAGTTCATAGTTTACAATAATCTCACATATCTACCATTAGTAATATCATAGAGAATAGTTTCATGACCCGAAAAATCCTCTGTGCTCTGCCTATTCATCCCTTCTTAGCCCCAAACCCCAGCAACTACAGATCTTTTTAAAATCTCCATAGTTTTACTTTTTTCCAGGATGTCAGACAGTTGGAAATACAGTATGTATAGCCTTTCATATTGGCTTCATTTAGGAATATGCATTACATTTCATGGTTTGATAGCTCATTTCCTTTTAGTACTGAATGGTGTTCTTTTGCCTGGATGTACCAGTTATTTATCCATTCACCTACTGAAAGACATCTTGGCTGCTTCCAAGTTTTGGCAATTATGAGTAAAGCTGCTATAAATGTCAGTGTACTGGTTTTTATGTGGGTATAAATTTCCAACTCATTTGAGTATATACCAAGAGGTGTGATTGCTAGATCATTGTGCTAAGAGTGTGTTGGGTTTTGTAAAAAACTGCCAAGCTGTCTTCCATAGTGGTTGCATCATTTTTCATTCCCACCAGCAGTGAATTTGAGTTCCTGCTGCCCTACATCCTCAGCATTCAGGAACTGGCCATTCTGATAGGCATGTAGTGGCATCATGGTGTTGTTTTACTTCAGTTCCCTTATAAGAGATGATGTTGAGGATCTCTTCATATGCTTGTCATCTGAACACCTTCTTGGGTGAATATCTCTTTGGTGTTTCATTCATTTAAAAAATGAGATTGTTCTGAGTTTTATGCTTATTTTTGATAATAGTTCTTCATTAGATATGTCTTTTGCAAATATTTTCTTCCAGTCTGTGGCTTGATGTCTTAATTCTTTTGATATTCCCATCTTTTAGTCATAGTTCTATACTTAGGTATGATTCCTTCTCACCGCCGC
>PVLC010002055.1:0-60669 GCA_004027655.1 Graphiurus murinus
GTAGTTTTGATTTGCATCTCCCTGATTGCCAACGATGTGGAACATTTCCTCATACATTTATTGGCCATTTGTATTTCTTCTTTTGTGAAGTGTCTATTTAGGTCCTTTGCCCATTTTTTGATTGGGTTATTTGCTCTCTTAGTTGGGATTTTCTTGAGTTCTTTGTATATCCTAGTTATTAAACCTCTATCTGAAGTATGTTTTTTGTGGGTGTACAGTAATGGAAATTGAATTCAGGAGCATTCTAACTCTGAGGTATAGTCCCAACCCTATTTTATATTTTATTTTAGAGACAGGGCCTCCCTAAGGTGCTGAGGGTCTTGCTGAATTGCTGAGACTGCTTTGATCCTCCTGTCCCATCTTCCCAAGTACTGGGATTACAGGCACATGACCCTACACAAAGCCAAACACAAAATATTTTTATCTTTTAATGCCAAAGTCACCATTCTAAGTAGAAAACTTGAGCAGTTAACAGTGCCTGGAACATGACAAATACCAAATAGAAAATGTTAGATGGTATTTTGATAAGTATGATGTTACTTTTATTTTTGTAGCAGATCATCCCTCTGTTGGTATATTATATTATAAAATAACAGTGGAATACATTTACATATGTGAAGGCACAATATGAATATACCTATGAAGTTGAATGAAATATGTCCTTTTCCCTCTTTTTATTTCTTCTTCTTCTTCTTCTTCTTCTTCTTCTTCTTCTTCTTCTTCTTCTTCTTCTTCTTCTTCTCCTCCTCCTCCTCCTCCTCCTCTGGCTTCTCCTCCTCCTTCTTCTTTCTTCTTTCTTCCTTTTTCATACTAGAGGCTGAAGCCAGGGGCATTCTACCTCCAAGGTAAACCCCCAGTCCTACTTTTTGTTTTGAGACAGAGTCTCACTAAGTTGCTGAGGCTGCCCTTGAACCTGTGATCCTCCTGTCTCAGCCTCTCAATTACTGGAATTTCAACTGTACACCACTGCACCTGACTTTAATTTCCTTTCTACTCTCTTTCCACAAGCATTCCCTGCCTGGAACCATGCCTGTCATACAGCATACAAAGATAAAGTGTGTCATACACCGAAGAAGTTGAAAGTCAGTGGTTAAGCAAATGCCATCAGGTTTTATGGTGCTGGGATGGACCTAGAAGCATGGTGCACCTGAGACTCCCTGGACTCTACACAGCCTGATAATTTCAAGGAAAGGAATGCTGCCCATAAGTTTGCTTTTGCATATAGATTATATTTATATGTGATGACCCTTGGCTTATTTTAAGCTATTATTGGCAAGCTAGCTTAGCCCTGATACACAGGTTGAAAGTCAAATAATTTAATTGATCTGATCTTAAGACAATCAGAACAGATAGTGTTTGGGGACTCTTTCTGATTCAAAATATTAAACCAAGAGTCAAAGTGAGCTCAAGCAAAATAGTAAAGGCACTGATTCAGATAATTGGGAAAAGTCCAAGATTGCTTGAGCATCAGCGCATAGCTAGCTCTTGGGGCTTCAATGCAGTCATTGTCATCCTCATCTTTTCCTCCTCCTCCTCCTCCTTCTTCCCTCCTCCTCCTCCTCCTGCTCTTCCTCCTCCTTTTCTCCTCCTCCTCCTCCTTCTTCCCTCCTCCTCCTCCTCCTCCTCCTCCTCCTCCTTCTTCTTCTTCTTCTTCTTCTTCTTCTTCTTCTTCTTCTTCTTCTTCCTCTCTCTCTCTCTCTCTCTCTCTCATCAGATTGGCTTCCCTCCATTCTCCCATTCTATGAAAGATCAGCCTTCTCTGTTCCCCCAGGGAGGTGGCCTTTAATAGTCTCAGATTCCCATGCTTTCAGTTTATTAATCCCATTGCAAAGAAAACTTTTACTTTCCAGTTGGTTAATTAAATTCTGAAGGAACAGTTATTAGTCTTCCTGTAGTTGCCTGCTCGCCTCTGGAATGATTGTTGTTCTCAGGGAAATGAATGTGGCACTGTTGGCTAGTTCTGAGTTGAAGTCCTTCCTCCTAGTCTGATGGGTGGGATGGGGTTGGAAACTGTAACTGAAAACCTCCTTAGATCAACTTGGAATAGATTAAATCAGGTAGTGCAGGGGAATAGATCCTGAGTGAAATAATCAATAAATGCCTCTTACAAGTAGAAACACCATGTCATAATATCTCCACAATATTATCAACACACTCGTACTACAGCGAATATCTGTCAAGTTACCTACTTTCTGCCTCTACTTCTTCTGGGAGCATCATCATCCCTATCATGGGAACTACTTCTCCCTTTCTCTGACTTGGTGGTTAGCACAAGAGCTACATTTTCCTATAGACTCGACCCACCTAGCTGCATGTGACTGGTCTCATGATGGTCACTTGAGTTAAACAAGACTTTTACGATTTGGATCTGGAATGATCCCCTCCAAAGCTCATGTGTCGAAAGCCTGGTCTCCAGTGCAGCAAGGTTCAGAGGTGGGACACAGCTGGAGGAGGTGGGTCACTGGAGGCATGGCCTTGAGGACCTTATCTGTCCTTGGATCCTCTCTTTCTCTCTCTCTCTCTCTCTCTCTCTGATTCTGGCTGTCCTGAGCTGAGTAGCTTTCCTCCGTGACATCCTGCCACCATGATGTTTTTGCCTTTGAGTTGGCCAACCATTGACTAAACCTCTGAAATCGTGAGCCAAATAAATTTTTCCTTCTCTAAAGTGTTCTTCTCAGGTATTTTTATCATAAAGCTGACTAATGAAAGGACCCATCAGAGATCTTTCCTAGGATTTCTCTTTATAGGGTCAGCAAGGGCATGTGTGAATTACTTATTGATGGCAGATACAATAAGATGTAAAAAATGGGAATGTGTTGCTGTGTTCTCTGTTGTATAGAAAGATGGTTCATAGTTAGAATGAAGATGATACACAGGAAAGCATAAATAAGAGGAATTAGAAGTCCTGTGACATTGGAAGAACTGGTTTCAGTTATTGCTAAGGCTAAGACATATCTTCACCCTTTTGGCAGTTTCATTCTTTGAACTAACTACAGGAGACACTATAGTATCTACAAATTTTGCCTAAGCTGCTTCAAGTCTTGTTTTTTTTTTTTTTTTTTTCCAATTTTCAAACAAGACTCCTGACTAATTTATGTGTGGATTAAGCAGTCAGAGGTTAAAGAAAAATATCTATGAAGGCGGTTTGTATTCCTAAGGCTATCACAAGACCAGGTGCAAAGGCTGGGCTTTCGAGAGTACCTAATTTAATACATTAGTACTTTTTTTCTCTACTGAAGAATAAACAGTGACTTTAATAGGTTACGTGATTTTCCTTGTTCAAAGTCAAACAGTTAGCCAGTGGTGGGGTTAATCACTTGACTCCTGATCTTCACCACAACAAGCTTTGCCATCCCTGTGATGGGAACTTCCAGAGCATGTGTAGTGTTGTCCAGTGGAAATCCAGTAAGACCCTCATATGGAATTTTGATTTTGTAATTGACATATTTACACTGAAAAGTAAAAAGACAATGAAAAGTAAAAAGAGAATTTGAATTTTGTTTTTGGTACTGGGGAGTGAACCCAGGAGCATTCTACCATCAAGCTGCACCCCAGCCTTTTTATTTATTTATTTTTTAAATTTTGAAATAGGGTTCTGTTATGTAACTGAGGGTCTTACTAATCTGCCAAGGTTGTCCTCAAATCTGCAATCTTCCCATCTCAACTTCCCAATTACTAGGATTACAGATATGCCTGGCTGTCAATATGATTTTATAGGATTTTTTGTCGAAAGACACCAAATATTCTCATGAAATATATGCAATAGATAATAGAACTGATATTTTTTTCATACCATCCTCAATAATTCACATGCATTTTACCTTTATGGACCCTCTCAATCTGAACTAGTCATATTTAAAGTGCTTAGTAGCCACACCTGGCTTGCAGTTTCTCTCCTAGACAGCACAATCCTGGAGAGACACCTAGAGAAATGTGGGATGAGGGGAAGAATTAACATTCAGGATGCTCAGTGAGATATTGCAGTCAAATGTTTACATTCCCTGACATCCTTCCTGATGATAAATATATCTTATCGAATGCCTATAAAATAATTTCTTATCTTTGAGATGAAAAGTGTGTTGATCTGCCCTTCATTCTTTCTTAGCATTTTAAAGCTTAAGAGCTATTTTGTTGTTTTCTAAACTCCCCCTGCTTTCTGCTTTACATTTTCAATAGCACTTACTTACAATTTTCTCCATTGCTTCAGTGCCTGCCATTACACGCATTTTAGAAAATGATAAAATGATCATAACTGTATAAAGATGTTCTTTTTAAGATTGAAAAAGACATTCAGAGTAATATTTCCTCCTGTTCGGTGGTGAAGATTTACTCGAACGTATCTTAACACGCGACAGTTTAACCATTTAATAATTTTTTTGTATATGCAAAATTTAATTGGCTTCTTAGCACATCTCATGAAAATGTGGAGTTGCAGTTAAGAAAAGTAATAAAGATTGTGTTTCTTTTCCCTTACATCTTAAAGGGAAGGATAATCTTAGCTAATGCTGCTGTAGACCATGGAAAGCAAGGCTTTATGAAGTGATGGCTTCCTAGTAAGTGTTTTGATACCTTCAAAAGGACATTTTGTAGCTTAATAGCCAAACCCATTCACTTCTTCCTCATCATCATAATTCCTTGAAGCAGAGTTTAGGGCAAAATGTGATGATAGTCTTAGTTCATTGGTTCATTTATTAAGAAAAAAAGGAGACTTGCTATCCATAGGTAAGTATCTTGAGGAAGAGTATGTCTTTCTCTTTACTCTGTATCCCAAATGCCTGAAACAGTGTCTAACCCAGAGAAGACATTCCATACAGATTTATTGAGTGAATACAAGAGGTACTGCAAATCAAAGGCTCATGATGTAAAAGTGCAAATGGAAAAGAACTTATTAATTTTGAGCACCTACTATGCCTGGCTTGGCGTGAAGTCTGTAATATACATTATAAATGTAACTCTTTCTAAAATCCTGTGAAACAGGTATTATCCTCATTTAATATAAGAAAATGGAGACCCAGAGATGTGAAATATATTTCTCCAGCTCACATAATGGAATGGTGTTGCTTCCTCTGATCTCAGAGCTTTGCTTGTTCATTGAATTCATTTATTGAGTTCTATGCAAAGTACCACAAACTAGGTGTCTTACAATGACAAAATTGTATTCACTTACAGTTCCAGAGGTTAGAAATCCAAACCTGAGTTTACAGCAAGGTCACACTCCCCCTGAAATGTATAGATGAGAGTCCCTGCCTTTTCTAGCATCTGATGTTTGCTGTCATCCTTGGCATTTCTTGGCATGTAGATGCATTGCTCACTCTCTGCCTCCAACTTCATTGATGTTCTTCTACTTCTCTATCTCTTTTCTTCTTATAAGGATGACAGTTATATGGGATAAAAGGTCTACTTATTCTGGTATAACCTTATATTAACTAATTATATCTATAATTACATAAGCAAGGTCATATTTGAAGCCTAGGTGTTAAGATTTCATTATATTCTTTGGGGGATACATTTCTACCATAACAACCACATCCTTGATATTTGTCAATCACAGATGCTTATTAAAGTCCAGAGAAGCCCATGACATTGGGCTTGCTTGTTGAAGGGTCTAAGAAAGCAAACTGTACCATTTTTTGAGTCTGGTTGGAGGAAATGATGTTTTCCTATAAAATAAATGTCAACGATAGATAGTTATAGACATGGTGAATTTGAGGTGATAGCAGTACCTGAGATTAAAAAAAAATATGTCTTGGACAAATTTAGAAATAAGGCTCTAGATTGTAAAGAAAAAAGGTCTGGTAATTAAGATTGGGTGTTGCAGACACAAAGGACAAGGGGAATTGGTGAAAAGCCTAGTGGTTAGAGTTAGAAGAAGAGAACTGTCCTTCTATTAAGAAAACCAAAGTAGAGCCAGTCAGAAAGAAGAGTCACCACAGCAGAGAAAAGTTCAGTCATGGAAACTTCCATGGGCCAGGGAAAAAGGGAATGAGGAAAATTTAAAGACCACTGGATATTATTATTTGGGGAAGTGTTAAAGTATGTAGTTTCAACGGAGTTATAAGAAAAGAAGTTTAATTTCTTTGGATTTAAGTTGATGTGGACAAAATTGGGACTTTGTAGAGCACCGGATAATGGTATTGAGACTGGGCTTATTCATAAGGAGCTGTTATAAGCGTGATTTTTATTGTCAATGAAATAATCCAGGTCCACCCTTTGAAATTCTAGCCATTAATTGGTTAGTCATTTTTTCAAGTGGTTTTTTGTGCCTGATATGTTTCAGGCATTCTCCCATTGTTGGGACTATGGGAGAGAGTAAGGAGGACATGATTCATGCCCCTCTTGCACTTCTATTTCGACAGGAGACAGAGGCAAGGAGCAGGCAACTGAACAGGAGGCAATACAATTTTCTTTCCCGATAGGAGCTATGAAAAAAGTAAAACAAGAGTGTCAAGTTCATGAGTGATGGGGAGATGACAGGAGGAAATGAGCTAAAATTAAAATTTTCCAATTAGAAGAATTAAATGCAGAATATATATATTTAGTTCTGTCTTTGCCATATACCTAGATATTATGGGAAATGACAGGCCAAATTCAGAAGACTAATTATGTGATTTTGGTCAGTTTATTTGAACATTTTTTTCTGTATCTTTTAGGGAAAATAATGAATGAACTTGGTGGTTTTCTATTATAATCGAATCAAAATATTGTTACTATTCATCCTAGCTTGATGCCAACCACAAATTTGATACATGAGTATTTTGTTTCCTAGTCCAAAGGTATTATGAAAATATAGACTTTCATAATTTGTGATGTAAAATAATTGCCATGTTTTAAATATAAATATCATTTTGTATAATTAAGAACTCAGGGTGAGGGAAATTGAATTTTAACACTAGCCATAGGTTATAAGCTAAGGCATAATGTAATGGAAGAATAAAAATCATAAGGAGAGCAACTTCTTTTAAAATATATTTGATAAGCTGAGTGTGGAGGTACATGCTTGTAGTCCTAGTACTTGGGAAGCTGGGGCATGAGGATTGCAGGTTTGAGGCCAGTCTTAGCAATATGGGGAGACTCAGCAACCTGGGAAGACTGTTTCAAAACAAAAAATAAAAAAGGGCTGGAGGTTTTGTTCAGAGATAGACTGCCCCCAGGTTCAATCCCCAGCACACACACACACACACACACACACACACACACACACACACACACTAAATACATATATATGCATATATATAGTGAGAGAGAGAGAATATGTGTGTGTGTGTGTGTGTGTATGTGTGCGTGTGTGATAAATGTTTTTCAGAGACATCCTTTTCCCAAAAGAGAATGTTCTGTTGACTCTAAATCCATGGTTGTCTTTGCCATGATCCTCAAAATGATGTCTGTTTACAACTGTGGCAGTGATAACCATTTCACACTCATTGTTCCAGGGTGTCTTTGTTGAAGAAAAGGACTACAGAACTGTTTCAGTTCAAATGTCTGTGGGCTTCTGATTTGGAAGAACTCTTTTGATGTCAGAGACATGTGTTGCTTTGAAAAGCCCAGCTGGCAAGCATTTTATGAAAAACAAAATCCTTGCTTGGATCCCATGTCTAAAGGGGGTGATGCATTACATCTCCATATTGCATTTCTGGTAGCCTCCTGTTTTAAAGCTCAGCTACAAATCGAGAGCTTGAAAATGCCCTCTCCACCATGGTCAGTGCTGGTCTGATGGAGAAAGATGAAATGGAGAAGATACAGCCAGTGTGTGCTGGGCACCCCATCCCTACTCCCCAGATCCTCCCAGAGAACACACTCTGATATGACTATGATGGTGCCAAGAAAACAAGGTCGGTGTACATCTAAATAAATTAAAACACCCTTGTTGTGCAGTAGACAGTCAACAGCCCGGCCTGGAGGAGTCGAGAGGAAGTTGAGTTTTCACCACATGCACCGGCTCTGTGGGAGGACAGCTTCCCATTCTTTACTGCAGAGCTGTTGCTTTTTCTGCCATCATTGCTGACAAGATTCACAGTGATGGTGGCCTGAGGCTTCATCAGTGGAGAGTAAGGTTGAGTCAACTAGCAGCTACTCTAGTGGTGAGCATGTTTGCTCCCCTGCCTGTCTCCTTTTGAAGAGGAACAAGAGAGTGAGTGTATGCTGATGGGTGCCCGTGGCTTTCACGGTTGAATGCATGCCCTCTATTGACCTATTGATTATGTTGGTTATGGCTCCCTGGATGGCCTCTGTCTACAGTGATAGGCATCTTAAAAACAAAAACAAAGAGCATGATGAAAACTCTCATATAATGGAGGCTTGGCAGTCCAAAGTACCAAACAGATCACATTTTACTTTGTAGGAAGGTTTTCTGTGTAATCATGACAGATGTTCAGGAAGATTATCCTTTTCCATCTCCACCCTGCCTCCTTGCAGCTAGTTCTCATATGACTTGCTCTAAAATAGCCTCTCTTATATAAATAGATGAAGCTTGAGGCCTTCAACAGTACCAAGTCAACATTACTCTCATCAAACATTTGTTTCCCCAACAGATAGATGCTTCTTTTTTTTTGGGGGGGGGGCATTGGCAAAAAGCGCCGTTTGGCTTTTTATGCCAAGAGCTACCTGATGCCAACCAGAGGCAACTTCAAGCTACTTTATGTCAAGAGGAAATTTTAAGAACTTGTCCCCTATAACAACCGCAGACTGAATAGTAAAGATTTTTTTTTTTTTTTTGATGTGTATTTACTTTGTCGCTAATCTCCCTCCAGGGATTTAAAAGTGAACTGGCATAGTAAAATACTGCTTGCTGTTTCACTTCAAATTTAAGGATTGATGGCACCACATGCCTTCTCTGGAGTTATTTAGTTATCTCTAAGTAAAGGCTTTTCTCCCCCCTCTCCCTCACCCCAATTCTCAACTCCCAGTGATAGTTGAAGAACAGTCTGTTTGACACAGGCATTTCTCAGTCAAATTGTGATGCCTTGTAATACCGCCTAATATCAGATGCATCTTTCTAAGATTGGAAAAAAAGGAGTCAGAACAAGGGCATAGAGATCTTGTTGGAAAATTCCCCAAATCGGGGAGTCTTGGGGCTTTATGGGCAAATAAATAATGCCTCTATTCTGTTTCAAATTTGCATCTTTTCTAGTCCCTTAAAAATTCCCTATTCTGTGGCATTTCCCCATTAAGTTAAGGAAAAGGTATACGTGGTACATATCTAGAAGACCTGTGCATTTAAATATTAAATCTTTTCCTAGGCAAATAAATTTAGTATAGGAGGAAAAAATAAGCCATTAAAGAAGAAGGAATACTTTCATAATTTCAATGTGGTCCTTATGGTGCTAAGGAAGCAAATTAAGAGCATCTCATTTCTTCTGTGGGCAACCACTTGAAATACAGAACTTAGCAGAACAGGAAGTATAAGGGGAAAAAATCTTCATCAATGGTCTGAGCCCCATTCCCCACAAAGTGCCTCAGTCTCCATTCATGTGCGACAAGACACTAACATCTCAATTGTTAAGTGAAGCTGGGAAACCTTTGCTTGGAAACTTAAAATTGTACTCAGCAGGAAAACCATCCTGGTCAACTCTGACCATGCTGGATGACACTACAGCCTAAAAGAACAGAAATTCAGACAAAGTGTCTTAGTCGACATTTGGGGTGCTACCATCAAAAAGTCTGACCACACAACTGAGAGGGAGGAAGATTTAATTGCTCACAGATTTTTGGAGATTCTGGGTGCAGTTCATGTGAGGGCAGGGTCTGAGTCTCAGGAATGGCAAGTGGAAGGAAAGAGAGAGAGTTAGAGCTAGAGCTAGAGCTAGAGCTAGAGCACAAAATGTCTGTTCTCACTTCATGGAGGCCAGAAGGGGAGAGAGGGGGGGGGAGGAGAAGAAGGAGGAGGAGGAGGAGGAGAGGAAGAGGAGGAAAAGAAGAAGAGGAAGAGGAAGAGGAAGAAGAAGAAGAAGAAGAAGAAGAAGAAGAAGAGAGAAGAAGAAGAAGAAGAAGAAGAAGAAGAAGAAGAAGAAGAAGAAGACGAAGAAGAAGAGAAGAAAAAGAGGGAGGAGGAAGAAGAGGAGGAGGAGAAGGAGGAGGAGGAGGAGGAGGAGGAGGAGGAGGAGGAAAAAGAAGAAGAAGGAGGAGGAGGAAGAAAAAGAAGAAGAAAAGAGGAGGAGGAGGAGAAGAAGAAGAAGAGGAGGAGGAGGAGGAGGAGGAGGAGGAGGAGGAGGAGGAGGAGAAGGAGAAGAGGAGAAGGCTAAAGATTACAAATGCAATCTCTAAGGTTGCACACCCAAGGAACCACCTTCTCCAGTCACATTCCACCAGGGTAGATTACTACCCAGTAAATCCATCATGACAAATTTATCCTCTGATCAGATTACAACCTTCATGACTCAATTACATCAATTCCAAAAAGCATTTTATGAGCTCTTCAGGGGACATTATATATCTAACTATAACACAAAGTCATATAACAAATTAGTAGCTAGAAACTAGACCCCAGAATTCCTTGACAGCTATTTCTTCCTCTAGATTCCAAAGAAACTGATACCCAGAAAATGGTCTTGTTTCTGATTATTTCTTTGTTTGTTTAGAGATCTTAGTATGTCATTCCTTGACATTTCCTGAACTGATGTATAATATGGGTAAAACAATAGATCCATACCCATTTTGATTAGTAATACCTTTGTGGAGTCCCTATAATTCAATTTTGATTGTCTTTCTTATAAATTAATCATGGTTCAAATTCAAAGTAAAATCAAGTCATCCATTTTTAATTGATTTCTAAGTACATGTACTGGATCCTGTACTCTTGGAACACATTGTCTTGCCTGGACATTGGAAGACACAGAGGGATTAAATGCTATGTGTTCTATCCTCAAGGGCCTTATAATTAATTTAAGGAAATAAAAAACTTATGGGAAACACATAATAAATCAAGATGACATAAAGCACAATGTTAAATTTATGGGATCCTTGGAAAGCTTCATGAAGAAGATTATGAAGAAAAGAAAGAAATAGTATTATGTGGTTAATGTTCTGCCAATAAGACCCAAATGTGACTCCACAGATTTTGTAATCTGAGATACTTTTTTGTTCTATTTCCAAATTTCAAAATTGATTCTTGTGTATTTAGTTCTTAGAAAGCTTATCAGACAAGCCAATCTGTAGGGTTGTTTAAATCCCATATGTTTAGCATTTGTAAATTAAACTAAGAATAAATTTTGGCATTCAAAGTTCTTTGATGAACTAAGAGACTTTGAGGGTCCTCTATCTTTTCACAACTTACTATTTATCAGCATTGGCTATGATGATTTGTCTTTTAAGAGTGTGTATCTAATTAAGAAAGTTCAATCTATACATTGATAAGTTGTTTTCATTTGATTTTATGGCCGTCGTCAGTAGGTCAAATGTCTTACAAACCTGTTCTCTTAATTGCGGTGGACCTCAGATGACAGGGTACAAATGGGTTCATGAAAAGGAATTATCACTCTTATAGAGCATTAGGATATGAGGAGGGAAAATAGAGCACAGTGACAGAAGCAGGCAATAGTGTCCTTCCCATGGAAGAAAAAAGGCAAACTGTAAAGAATTCAAAAGTCGTACTACACACTTCATATATTAAAGACCCCTAATGTTGTCAAGAGTCTGAAGTTCTATTGGCTAAGGTTTGCATGTCTTTAAAGTCCTTGGGGCATCCTAGGAGGACATCATTAACCTGTAAGTAGAGCAGTTAGCCATTCCTCTTTCTCTAAATAGATCAATTTAATGATGCCTTCTTCATGTCCAATCTGCTTAAGAAAGTCCATTTATTAAGTGTAGTAATCAAGTTGGAAATTTCACTTGTTCTCGTTTCCCTCCCACCAGCCCCCACCTATCCTGTATAGAGTAATGTCCGGGACCTCCCTCTCACATGACCACCATCGATCCCTGCCTGAGTGTTCATGTCCTTGTGTAATCCTCTCCTCTTGACTTGCTTCTAAGTAGCAGAATACAGCAAAGTTGATAGCATGCCACATAAGATTGTAACTTCTGTTTTTCCAGCAGACCCTCTTTTGCTGGTTTTAATGACACAGACTGCCATGGTGTGAACTCATGTGGTGAGGCCCATGTGGCAAAACTCAGGGCAGCCTCTGGCTGGTGATCAGCAAGGAACCTGAATTCTTTTAATATCTCTGTGGGGTTGGAGGAGAATTCTTCCCCCATTGAGTCTTCAGGTTAGACCTTGGGCCCAGCTAATGTTGTTTCTGTTTGTTTTGTTTTGAACTTGATTTTATTTTTAACCAGCTGACCTTTTTTTTTCTTTTTTTGATACTGGGGATTGAATCTAGGGACATTCTGCCTCTGAGCTGTACCCCCAGCCCTTGTAAGTTTTGACTTTGTAACTGGGTCTTGCTAAATTGCTGAGGTCAGCCTTGAACCTGCAATCCTCTTACCTCCATCTTCCAAGAACTAGGATTACAGGTGTGCAACATTATGCCCAGCTCCAGTGTGTGTGTGTGTGTGTGTGTGTGTGTGTGTGTGTGTGTGCATTACTAGGGATTGAACCCAGGGGCATTCTACCCACTGAGCTACACCCCCAGCCCTTTTTATTTTTTGTTTTGAAACAGGGTCTCACTAGGTTCCTGAGAATCTCACCACATTGCTGAGACCATTGTAAAGGCTGTAATCCTCCTATCTCTGCCTCCCAAGAACTGGGATTATAAGCATGAGCCATACCCAATGATGGCAGTGTTTTGAAAGACCCTGAAGCAGAAGCCCTGGGTAAGCTGTGTCTAGACTCCAGATCCATGGAAACGCTGAGATAATAAACGAATGTGGTTTTAAGCCAGTTTATGGTAATTTGCTACACAACAATAGATAACTAATGAACCCATGTCATCAGTTGTGAACTAATTGATAGCTACCCTTTTGAGTTATTTGCATGCTATGCTGGGTCCCTTCATCATCATTTTTTGAGGCAAAGGAGGCAATTCACATCTCTGTACAACTTTCCGAAACGTAGAAAACTATCTTAAAAATC
Source organism: Graphiurus murinus (assembly GCA_004027655.1). NCBI lineage: Eukaryota > Metazoa > Chordata > Mammalia > Rodentia > Gliridae > Graphiurus > Graphiurus murinus. The sequence goes on from PVLC010002055.1 coordinate 13,004, forward strand.
TCTAGGGATGAGAGAGCCAGAGGAGCTTAGTTTTAGGGGTCTAAGAAGAAGGGCAAGTTTCTACTTGCAAAGTTAGCCAAACAGGGAATGTTGACCTCTTACTTGTGACAGTCGTATAATGTAACCTTAGCAGCTTTCATTGCTTCTGCAAGTAAGAGACACCCACCAAGTTAGTGGAACAGCAGAAGAATGCATTTACCATGGTATGTACTATTTATAAATTAGTAACTGGAAATTTCAGCTTTTATAACATACCAGTATAAAGTTATCCTATTCAGAGTTTCTAATAAAATACAACTTGCATACTCTCAAAAGAATTTGGAGGAGAAAGTACAGTGAACATTAAAGCTGAATGTGGTAGCCTTCTGAGCCTTCTGACTGTATACTGGGATTAGTTGGAAGTTTTCTAGCTAATACTTTTCCCTAAGATGCCTGAAATAGATTATAGGCTAGTTTTTATTTTATTTTGTCAATTGCTCCCCTGAGAGAAAATTGAGTGTATGACAGGGAAGAAAAGCATGAAACCTCTTATAATCCATGCTGGTGTTTTCAGAAGATTGTCTTGGATATATGAAGCTGCACAATGAGTATTCCTAGGGTTTATTTATTTGACCATGTTCCCCCAGACTTAAACACATCCATTAATCAATACTGAGCTTCACCACACTGAGTCTGCAGAGCTCATAAAGATGAGAACTTTTTAATTTAAAAAATTAAAAATAATCCCAGCTATATACATAATCCTTAGAGAAATAGCAGGTCTATTACTGGCTGATAATATATCCACTGACGCTGGAGTTTTATTTTTGTTCCTTGTTTTAGGATTGCTGATGGGATTGGGGTGATAAGATAAGGGTTTACTCAGAAACTTATTAAAGAAATTGGGATTCTTTGGGAGTTGAAGGCAGGCACCAATTCAGTCTTTGTTGATTATCTCAGTCAGTGAATATTTGAACATCTACTATGTTCCAAGAACTGTGTGCTCGGATCTTAGGCCATGATGTAGACGAAACTACTTCTGTTGACAAGGAATCGATGAGGGGGAGGAAGAGAACAATTATAATGGAGCTTGATAAAAGATTGGCAAGAATAAGCCTGTGTGTATGTAAGAAAGTCTTCCTGATATGAAAGGAAATGAAAGCAAAGCCAAAGGGGCTTACTGATGGGTCACATGGCTGTAATACTTGAGCCAGCACTTTATAGCACACATAACACACCTTCTATAGCAGCTATCCTGGAGGAAGTATAAGTAGTCCCAGGAGACCACGCAGAGATGAACAGGACAGGGACAGGCCTGACACACTCCTGTCGGCTATCAGAAGGCCACTCCTTATGTCATGATTTCTTTCCGTAGCCATGTATTTTAATTTTTGCCTAATTTTCAAAATGAAACGAGTATAGAATGAATGGACATGAGATGAATTTTGATGTTGTAGCAGGTATAAGAGAAAACAATCAATATTTCTTGAGCAATTACCATGCACTAGTACTTAGACTTAGGAAGAAGATACATATGTCTTGTAGTTGAGAGATATTTAAATATTTTAAAATTTTCATTGGAGCATTGCAATTATATACCTTAGGCTCAAATTTATAGAAACAAACATGCACACGGGGTCTTGCTGTGATTTAGTTCAGGTCCCACCCTGTTACCCCCCCCATACATAGCATCTAAAGATATCATAAATAAATAAATATGGGGCTGCCGAGTGTGGTAGTTTTTTGATGTGTCCACTTAATGAAGCTAAACCATGAGGACAGAGAAAGGACAATAGCCATTTTGTAGCATACATACCTTCTCAGTTATTCAAACATGCTGCTCTAAGAGGACTTTTCAGGTGTAATGAAAATCCCTAATGAGTTGACTTTAAATTGTGGAGATTATCCTTGGTACACTAGACTTTTCAGATGAACCTTTAAAAGGGACTCACTCTTCATGGTGAATTCCCCAAAGCAGCTGGATCAACAATTGTTCTTTTCCTGGTTCTGGTTTTCCTGAATGCCTGCACTACACATCTTTGAAATGCTTAGCTGAGTGTCTACAATCCTATAAGCCAATTCCTTGTAACCAATCTCCTCTCTCTCTCTCTCCCTCCCTCCCTCTCTCCCTCTCTCCCTCCCTCTCTCCCTCTCTCCCTCTCTTCCTCCCTCTCTCTCTCTTAATACAAAAAATCATTGCTTGGTACCCACAGGGAACTGTTCCCAGTAACTTTGCTCCAAGGTATTACAAAACTATGTAGTATTTGCACATAGCCTACCCATATCCTCCCATATACTTATAATCATCTCTGGGGTATTTATTATAATTAATACAATGTACATGCTATGCAAGTAGTTATGCTGTACTGTTCAGGGAACAACAAAAGATACGGAGGATCGACTGCAGCTTCTACTGCTTCTATTTCTGCTGTTGCATCCTCACTGATTGAGTAAGATCTTAGAAATACTGTAACCTCATTTAACACATATTTTACCTTCAGAGCAACTATCATTGCTTGTGAATTTGGGAAAACATTATTCATAAATCTATGCAAAAATCGCGCAAGTACATTTCATGAGTTCTGGTTGGCCCTCAATCCACCGCCTTTGCCTAGCATCTTTGGTTAAACTGTGAAAGGCATCTGGCCATCGGGTGAATTGCCTGCATGAATCCACCACACATACTCGCAGCTTTTCCTAGCTCTGTTCTGGAACCGCGGTCTTTCCAGCTGGCTGGTTGGGAAGTGGCATGTGCCAAGCTCTGCTGGAACATTTTAAAACAACATTGCATATAACATAATTAAGTAGGGATGACTGAAGACTTGATGCTTTCACTGACTAGAGCTGAGGCTACGCAGAACCCAGAAAGCTTCATTTCCTCTGTATTTTTAAAGAGGAGAAAATAAAATTTATGGGAAATGTCAGGTTTTTGGGCAATCCTTTTGATTCCATCAAAACATAGAGAAATTTTCAACATTACTTGATTTGGTTTTTATAACTGTTCATTATGGATTGTAAAAAAAGTGTATATTGAGAGAAATATATATATATATACATATATCCATATATATGTGTATATATATATATATATATATATATATATATAGAGAGAGAGAGAGAGAGAGAGAGAGAGAGAAGCAGAGAGAGAGAGAGAGACAGAAAGAAAAAAAGATTGAAACAACCCATCATCTACCAAAAGTAACTAGCCGTGACTATACCTTTGTGGGGATTTTTCTGTGTACATATGTTATGGTGTGGGTGTAGAATGTTCCCCAGATGCTCAAGTGTTGACGACTCAGTGCCCAATACAGAATGCAGCAATGCCCAAAGATAGGGCATGGTTGAGGGACGCAGGTCCCTGGGGACTGTATACTGTCTGTATTGTCCCTGGCCCCCCTCTCTTTCCTTCCCAGCTGTCATGAGCTAAGCAGCATTCCTTCACCACTCACTTCCACCATGATGTTCTGCTTCTCCCCAGGCCCAAGGCAATGGAGCCAGTTGACTGTAGACAGAAACTTCTGGAGCTATGAGCCAAAATAAATCTTTCCTCCTTTCAATTGTTCATGTCAGGTATTTTAGTCATAGCGACCAAAAGCTGGCTAATATCATGTTTCTCCTGTTCTACTATAGAATGCAGAAGGCTGGTCTCTGATAGCCATTTCTCTGGTTCCCTTGCCAAATGGTTCCTGATCTTTTTCATCCAACAGGAGGCCTGGGTGGGCAAGTCAGAGGACTTGCGCCCTTTCTTGCTCTCCCTCTCTGTCAAAGACTTAGTGTTTCTGGCAGTGGTTCTAGATCACTCTGGAAAGCTCCACACTTGTCCTATTCCCATAGGGTAGCCCCTGTCTTTATTCTAGCTCCTCTTGGGTGGCCCCAAACCCTAAGGGTTTGATAACACTATCTCCTGTTTTTTCATCCTTCCCCAGGCTTAGATGTGGTTGTGACTTCCAGAGGTCGATATTTTCTAGTTTGCTCATTTTTTTTTTTTAACCATTTGGCCTTTCAGTTCTTGGAACAACTTTATAAATTCAGTCTCACAAATAAAATCATTCTATTAAATCCTTTCTTGACATCCCACTGATAAAACCATTTGCTCTCTTAACATAGGTACTTTCCCACAGACTTCCATTGTTAGACCTACATCATATATTTCATCAGTTTTATTGAGATAGATATAGACTATCACCACCAGACATGATATAAAACATATCTAGACCCATCCCCAAATCCCCTCCTGCCCCTCTGCAGTAAATTCTTTCTCTCCATGAAGCCCCTTGCAACTATTGATCTGCTTTCTAAAACTTCATATAAAAGGACACAGATAGTATGTTGTTTTGTGTGTCTGATGTCGTTAATTTTGCATGATGCTTTTGAGATTAATCCATGATGTTGTGTGTTTCAGTAGTTCATTTCTTTACATTGTAGAATAGTGCTCCATTTTATAGTAGTCCAATATTTGCTATTTATCTACCAGTTTTAGGACATTTGGGATATTTTCTATTTTTAGCTATTATAAATAAGGTTACTGTGAACATTGGATGACACTCTTTTGTGGACATATGTTTTTTTTTTTTAATTTATTTTAAGTGAGTACTTAGGAATGTGATTGAGGGGTTGTTGGATATTTATGTTTAATGTTTTAAGAAACTGACAAGCTGTTTTCCAAAGAGGCTATGCCACTTTTTATTTCCACTGTCAGTAGACAAGATTTTTAGTTGTTCCTCGTCCTTGCTACTACTTAATACTGCCATTATTTGCAATTTGTCCATTCTAGTTGTGTGTAGACATTCTAGGTGTCAAAGTTTTAATTTGCATTTTCTAGTGACTACTGATTTGGGCATCTGTATCTGTGCTTACATAACTCACTCTGTAGCATGTGCTTACTCTATAGTTTCAGTGTTTTATTTTCTTCAATCTTTTATTTGCTTGAATTTTCATTTTATTGAATTTTTGTTTTCTTTGACACTGTCTTTGAAGAGAAAAATTTGAGAATTTTGACCTAGGTCATATACAGGTTATGTGGTATTCCATTTTTATGAATATAATAAAGTATTTTAAAGTTTTTTGTTTCCACAACTTTACTGCTATACCAATACTATTTTGCTCATTCTCTTACTTGTATCGTAGATAAGTTAATTATGTCAACTTACTCAGGGATATGCTATTATAATTCAGGATTGTTACAGTTGTTATTTGATATCAAGTTAAATTTTGAACTGAATGAACTTTCTTTATATTTTATTCTTTCACTGGAGTACATAAAAACAGACTCTAAGTCATATGAGACTCTTTTAAGGTAAAATCTTACTCCTCTCTGACCATTTGATCCTGAGGTCTTGGGATTCCTATTAAAATATGAATTTAATTGTGTAAATATCAATCTTAAATAATATTTAAAAATCAGAAGCTTTCCTGTATGCTAACCAGGAATCCACTAAAAAAGAAGTCCAGAAAATATTTCCCTCATGATAACCTCCAAGACAATAAAATACTTAGAAATAAACCTAATCAAGGAGATAAAAGACCTCTACAAGAAAAATTACAAAACATTGAAAAAAAAAGTTGAAGAAGGTCTTAGAAGATGGAAAGACTTCCCATGCTTTTGGATAGGCAGAATAATTAGCATCAAAATGGTCATTCTTCCAAAAGTGATCTACAGATTCAATTCAATACTCATTAAGTTACCAAGGTCCTTCTTCAGACATAGAAAAATCAGTCCTTAAATTCATTTGGAACAACAAAAAGCCCAGAGTAGCCAAAGTAGTTCTTAGCAACCAAAACCATGCAGGAGACATCACTATACCTGATATCGAACTATACTGCAAAGCCATAGTAATAAAAGCAGCATGGTATTGGCACAAAAACAGACACATGGACCATTGGAGTAGAATTGAAGACTTAGAAACAAATCCACACACTTATAGCCAATTGATTTTTTACAAAGGGGCCAAAAATATATACTGAAAAAAAGATAGCCTCTTCAATAAATGGTGTTGGCAAAACTGGTTAACCATATGCAGAAAAATTGAAACAAAAAAAAAACAACAAAAAAAACCACTTACTCTTCCTGCACAAGAGTCAATTCAAGATGGATCAAAGACCTGGAAATTATATCAGAGACCTTGCAGCTACTTGAAGAGGGCATAGGTCCAACACTTCAAAACGTAGGCACAAGTAAAATTTTTCTCAACAAAATCCCAAAGGCACAAGAAATTAAAAGGAGGATCAATATGTGAGATTGCATTAATCTAAAGAGATTTTATGCAGCAAAGAAAACTATCAAGTACCTCAACAGAGAACTGGCAGAATGAAAGAAAATTTTTGCCAGCTACTCCTCTGGTAGAGGACTAATATCTAGACTATACAGAGAACTCAAAACTTACCACTAAAAAAAAAAAAACCCAAATAACTCAATCAAAAAGATGAACTAAAGTAAACTAAATAGACATTTCACAAAAGAAGAAATACAAATGGACAATAACTGTATGAAAAAAATGTTCAATATCATTAACAATCAGAGAGATGCAAATCAAAACTACCCTGATATTTCACCTAACCCTAATTAGAATGTAAATCATTAAAAACACAAACAAACAACAAATGCTGGTAAGGATGTGAAGAAGTAGGAACTCTAATACATTATTGGTGGGATTGCAAATTAGCGTAACCACTTTGGAAAACAGTATGGAGGATCCTCAGAAGAATGGAAATGAACCTACCTAATGACACAGCAATACCACTCCTGGGTATCTACCAAAATTATAAAAACAAAACTACCAGAGTAATGCATGCATATCAATGTTTATAGCTGCACAATTCACAATTGCCAAACTATGGAACCAGCCAAGATGTCTATCACCAGATGAATGGATTACAAAGCAATAGGATATGTACACAATGGAATTTTACTCAGCCATAAAGAAGAACAAAATGATATCATTTGCAGAGAAATGGATGGAATTGGAAAACATTATGCTAAGTGAGATTAGTCAGTCACAAAAAGTGAAAAGTTGGATGTTCTCCCTAATATGCGGAACCTAGGGAGAAAATGGGACATAGGAGGGACTCCAGACAAAGGAGGAGAAACCTTAGATGAATAAAGAAGGGGACCTAACTGAGGGAGATGGGAGAGAGGAAGAGGGAAATAGCCTAATGCACATGATGTATATTCACAAAATTATCAAAGGCAATCACTATGCTGAACATGAGAAAGAGGAAAGGGAGAGGAAATGGGATAGGAATTGGGGAAGGGCTAAAAGAGTGATGTGTGCACGTATGTCTCTACCATCCCCTACATCATCAAGATGTATGACTATAGTGCACCAATAAATTTAAAAATAGGTAAATATCTTAAACACTTTGAATATACTAAAATTATCTAATGCTTCTGGATAATCATGATCAATTGATCATATGTTTACTTAATTAGATGAAAACAAAGAGATAAAAATTACTTAGGACCAACAGAATGAGAAGGAAAATAACAGCAGGCAAGGATCCAACAGGGATAGTTTTTCTTTTTTTATATGGAAATTATGTGGAGGAAGGGTAGCTAGTTAGTCGAATGGAAGAAGCCACTCCATAGTAGTAGAGGAAGATATTAATGAGATACTAGTTGGTTTTCTCTGTAGAACCCTGGAACCTAAGAATTAACTAATGATAAGGGCTATTGTATGTTTATTTTCAGGATACTTGTAGCTCACTGTGTATCTTCATCAGGAAAGGATGGAATAGTGAGTTCATCCCCAGAAAACTAACAAACCCCTGAGAAGAGAATTTCAAAACTGTATTTTGGATGTTTCCAGTGGAGGAATGCAATCACTACAGCAAAGTCGCTTCCCTACCCCAGCAGTGGCTGCTTATCTCATTATGACTGCAGGTTAAATATTAACAAATGCCCCCAAATCACACCATTTCTGAGGAAAGCCTTGCCCCTAAAAAAAAATCATGAATGTGTAAGAAGCAGAGATATTGCAAAGAACAAGAAAAACCTCTAAAACAATCTGTAAGTAATATCCTAAATTAGATAAGTGAAAAATGCTAATTTAGGCAATAAAAAGAAGATGGAATAAAACAGACATTCAGATGACCAGAAAAATGAGCTTTTGAATATATAAAATAGCTGAAATTTAAAAAGCTGGTGAATAGTGGGGTCATAAAGCCAAAGAAATAGTTAAAAGACTAACATGAGCAGATGGGAAAATAAAGCCAGAATGGAAATTTTGGAGTTCAAAGTTTCACTTAATGGATTGTGGAAAGAGAGAACAGTAAAAACATAGAAAAAATAAATTATTACAGAAATAATGCGAATTTTTTTCAGAACTGAAGAATATAAATGTTGAAAGATAAGTGTGAAACAATGAAAGAATAAAGCCAATAATAAACCAAGTTATTGTGAAAATTTAGTAATTCAGAAATAAAAATGATCTTTAAGCTTCCAGAATAGAAGAGTAGAATTCACATTCAAAAGATATGAATGGAATGTGATCTCTTACCAACACAATTGGAAGAAGGAAACAATGAAGCCATTGTGAAAATTATTTTCAGTTATCCATCCAGGATAAGATAGAATAAAGATATATTCACAGAATAAGAATAGAAAAAAAAAGGGAAAAATATATGTATATATTTTGTGGTACTGGGGACTGAACTCAGGGGCATTCTACCTCTGAGCTATACCCCCAGCCCTATTTTTTAGTCTTTATTTTGAAACAGGGTCTCACTAAGTTGTGGAGTGCCTCACTAGGTAGCCGAGGCTGGCCTCGAACTCGGATCCTCCGGTCTCAGCCTCCCAAATGCTGGGATTACAAGCATGTGCCACCATGGCTGGATGAAAAATTATATATTTTTTGAAACGTGAAAAGTTCAAGGCATGTAACTGTAGTGCATAATTTCTTTTTGTATTTGTATGTAGTACTTAGGATTGAATGTAGGGCCTTTCACATGCTAGGAAAGCACTCTATCTCAGCCCTTTTAATTTATTTTGAATTAGGGCCTCTGTAAGTTACTAGGCTGGTCTCAAACTTGACATCACCCTACCTTACCTTCCAGAGAAGCTGGGGTTACGGATTTGCCATCACATCCATCTAAGTGCACTCTTTCTTAAAAATTTACTGGGAAAGTCACACCTGTTGGCACAGGGCTGTAATTTCAGTACTTGGGAAGCTGAGACAGGAAGATCTCAGGCTTGAGGACACCTTCAACAACTTGGCAAGACCTCAGTAATTTAGAGAGACTCTGTTTCAAAAAAATTACTAAAATAGGACTGGGAATATAGCTCAGACTTAGAATGTCCCTGGGTTCACTCCCCAGAACCAATAAAAAAATGGTTAGGGGATACATTTCATCAAAGTATGAAATAAACTAAGAAAAAGAAAACATTTTATTAGTGAAAAGGGGGACCAACACAAAAAATCAATAAGGAGGATCTAAGAATGTAAGTAAAAGGAAATTTCAGGATCAAGGCAGTGCAGCAGGGCCAAAGAGCAACAGCCCAGACTGAAGAAGGAGATACTGAAAGCACTGAAAGGAAATCCACAGGGTAGATAAAGCAAAAGGTACACAAGACTATAAATGTGTGTGTTTGTGTGTGTGTGTGTGTGTGTGTGTGTGTGTGATTTAACTGTGCTTTGTATCACACTTATCCAAACATGATAATGCGAACACTAGATTTTACTTAATATAGATTAACATGTATATGTCAATATTCTATCATCTGTATATATATCTATCTTTATATCTTCTGTCAACAGTGTGGTGGTAGATAGGTAGGTAGGATGTGAGATAATGATACTATAAGAGAAATAGATCTTTATCTACTATCCAAATAATGCCTACAAAAAAGGACTTAAAAATAACAGTATGTGCCAGACATGGTAGCACACACTTGTAATCTCAGTATGTGGGAGGCTGAGACAGAAGGATAGCAGGCTTGCCACCAACTTCAGAAACTTAGTGAGGCCCTCTGCAGCTTAGTGAGAACCGGTTTCAAAATCATAATAAAAAATAGGGCTGGGGATATAGAACAGTGGTAGAATGTTCATGGGTTCAATCCCCAGTACCACTCATACACACACACACACACACACACACACACACACACACACACACAAATCAGTAAATGCACACTTAAAATATTGCTGGGGTCCAGCCCTTGAGGGCAGTGGAGTCGGGGGTCCCTCGATAGGTGTGGATTGAGACAAGGTCGCAAGAATATGCTCACACCAAATGCAATGAAGAAGCGCATCTGTTTTATTCTTTTTCAGTCGTTGTTTTATACTATTTTTTTTTTTTTACAATGAGGCATATAGAACAGGAACTTTTACAGACTTGTTTTTCCAAAGGTTATCCTCAACCAGTTAACGTTACAACATGTATATAAAAATTCTTTTCCATTAGTTAAAATCTTTACAATTTTGTTTAACCCCATTAAGCAGTGTTCTATCTTATCTCAGGTAGTTAGGGGGTTCCAGGTGGGACCAGGTAGTAGCTATTTAGATAAACTAGCAAAGCCTGTTTCTAGACTAATGCTTGTAAAAGGTGAATGCGTTGGTTTGTCTCAAGGCACTGCTGTTTTTCAGCTAAGAGATCAGTATTTGTCAGGCCACATGTTTCTAAGAAGCTTTCTTTTATAATTGATATAAAAGCAAAATCCAAAGCACCCAAAATTTCCAGAATATAATAATGCAAAGTGGGATATGCCATGCATTCCTTCTTTTGGAATCATCTGCCTTGCAGGACTCCAGCAGACTGAGCCTTGCTCAAGATCCAGCTATTAAGGAGCTGTGGCAAAACATGGAGGTGGAAAACACAGCTGAAAGAGTTGAAAGTCAGTTTAGTGAAGTAGATGATTGAGACAGGTTTTGCTACTTTTCATTATAAGCCATTTATTACAATGTAAGTTGTGTCTATTAATTGCTTTTAAGAGTATTAAAAATTTGGAAATAGGGCCTATAATGTACACATTGTATTATTACCAGAAATTATTGGCCAACTTATAAGGAGAATACATGAAAATATTTTGACATATCCTAAATGTGTTTATTTAAGCCAATACTACTTTGAGTTGGGTGCAGTGCCACATGCCTGTAATCCCAGTACTTGGAAGACTGAAGCAGGAGGATACTGGATTGAGACCAGCGTCAGCAACTTAGTGAGATCTTATTTCAAAATAAAAAATAAAAAGTCCTAGGGTATACCTTAGATGTAGAATGTTCCTGAGTTCAATCCCTAGTTAAAGAAAAAAAAAAAGACAAGAAAAAAAAAAGAAAATCAAAACCACTACTTACAGTACAACACAGTTCCTTTAACATATTCCTTATTTATCATGTCATTTTTATAATTTTCAGTAAATCACAAGTTGTAACACAAGATTCATTCAAGTCATTTGGCTTAGTAGTTACAGACTTGGTTTCTATAACACCATTCATGATATAGACTTGTAGATTCTGATTGTGACATATGGTAAAATTTAACTACATAAAGTATACATGACCAAATCGTAGTAATCACTCAAAATTGACCCAGGGTGGGAAGAAAGAGTAACCTATATAAGTTATTGCATTGTACAAACAAATAGTGTTATTTTCTTCTTAGATATGGAGGGAAATAGGTGCAAAAATTCCATGTGTGGACATGATGATGGAGCAGGTTATGTTAACCTTTTCAACAAGACGTCTGGGACAGGCAGTTAATCCATGAAGCCATCAGCTGGAAAAAGACATCACAACCCTTACTGCTCTATTGAAGAACTGTCTAACATGATATATATGTGTATATATTTGGATGTTAAGGCAGAGAAGTAAGACCTCTTTTGGAAATTAAAATAGAAGTGTCTTAACCTCATTTGTGTGGAGTGGTTACAACAGATTCCTGTTTGATGAGATTGTTTTCTTCACTATGTCTACTGTGGTTGGGTACAACTTCTAAATTAGATATTCTACCAAAAGTGGATGTAGTAACTGGAAGTTTGCAGAAGTGCCTGCTTAGAACATTGTTTGCAAGAGTTGGTATTTGAAACCTGAAATGGGTAGGGCTTTGCAACTGACCAAATGAAAGTTTTGATTTTCATGCTCTTTCCTGGAAAAAAAATCTCTACAAATCTCTAGTTCAAAAGAGATGCAGCCTATGCTGAACTGTTGTTCCCTTCCTTCCTTCCTTCCTTCCTTCCTTCCTTCCTTCCTTCCTTCCTTCCTTCCTTCCTTCTTTCCTTCTTTGGTACTGGGATTTGAATTCAGGGGCATTATACCTCTAAGCAACACCTCCAGTCCTCTTTATTACTTGTTTTTAAACAAGATCTCACTAGGTTGCTGAGAGTCATGCAAATTTGCTGAGAATGGTCTTGAACCTGCAATTCTTCTGTCTCAGCCTCCTAAGTACTGGAATGACAGATGCGTGCCACCACACCTAGTTGAACTGTTGTTTTCTTAAAGATTGGTGCAGCTACTGCATCATGATACAAAGATGAAGAGATAGAATTAAAGTAAGCATTGGAAGAAGTGTGATCACTGTAGTTATAAAGACCAAGAAGAAGCTTTTCAATCAAGAAGGAAAAATTACTTTATTTCTTGAGAGAGAAAGAACGTATTTTGTTAGAATCAAAAAGAAAATAAACAAACAAAAAAGACATTCAAGAAGCATCTAGAGGAGATCTGAAAGGAGGGTGAGGACTAAATTCAAAGTTGGTTGAAAGGTTTGATTAAACTGTGGCCTCTGGTCTTCAATACACACAGTACTGCCTGCTCCCCTAATTCATTGGACAGCAGTACAAATCAGAGTAATTTTAAAAAGGTGGAAAGAGAGAGGATGCAGGTTGTTTTGGAGTTGATCAAGTGGAGGCAGAGAATGTTGTCTGTGGATTCATTCCTTCAGGCAATTGTTTTTCTCCTGGCAAAAGAAAGATTCAGGACAATTCTCCCAATATTTGAAAGCTGACCATTGTTTCTGCCAATGGATTGTTAAATATCTGCTCCTTTACTGAGGTTAAGAGTTGGTTTGATTAAGCTCTAGTAATATGGAGACACCAAAATTCCCAGAAGAATGTGCACAGGTTTGTACTGACAAATGCCTGCAAATGCAGGATGGGGGCTTACAGTGAATAGAGAAATGAAGCATCTGGGGACCTAAATAAACAGTTGTTGATAGTCAAGCTCAGTATTCAAATAAAATTGTAATACTGTTTTCAAAAATTGCTCACCAATGAAGAGCATTATAGTCACATATAGTAGAATATAAATGATTTTGTACAATGATAGTTTTCTAAAATACTTTGTTATGATAATGCAACTACTTTTCAAAGATTGTGATTTCTTTTTTTCTAGAACATTTGGGTGATCTCTAGGACAAAGTTGTGTGATTCCAAATCAATGCCTTTTCTATCTTGGGGAATAAAATAATAAAGAACATCATGACTGGAATTCATTGAGATCTATGCCAGGCTTTTGACCATTTCTGAAAGCCTACAGACAGATTTTGGTTCTTGGCAGAACATCTGTATAGGCTTATTGTCTATTATAATCTCCTATTTTAGTGTAAGGTCCCTGAAAGAATTAAGATCTTTCAGTACATTAGAGAGATGGCATTGACACAACTTTCTTTCTCTTCTCTTCCTTCTTCATTTCCTTTATCTCCCTCTTTGCATGTTTACTTATACTAGTAAATTAGTATAAGTCTAATAATAATACAGAGACTAAAAGGAGATTCAATATTTCAAATAAATTAACATGAAGGCAGAAAGGCAAAAACACGAATCTTTAGCATGTGTTAACTCTCCGTTACTCTATCAAATACCTGGGATCCTGACATAAATCAACTTATAGAGATAAAAAAGGTTTGCTTTGACTCATGATTGATTAGCTCCATTGCTTTGAGCCTGTGACAAGGCAGCACATCATGGCAGAAGTTCACAGTGGAACAAAACCAGTCACTTCATGGCCAGGGAACAAAGTGAAAGAGGAAGGGACTGGTATTCTACAATCTCCTTGAAAGGACATGCTCTGAAGACCTACCATTAGGTCCCACCTCTTAAAGGTTTCTCCATATATCAATAGTGACAGCCTGGGAACTAAGCCTTTAACACAGACACCTTTGGAGGACGTTCAAACCATAGCAGCATTTACACTTTGTGAATCATCTGGTATTTCTGCTCATGGTCAATTACCCTAGAATGCCCATACCACTCAAAATATTCAGTTAGCTGGTTCTCCCAGTTATTTCCCTAACAGTTTATTTTTAAAGTATCTTTGATAATTTCTATATATTTATCATTTAACTATAATGTCACAAATATACAAGTATAAAAAGCATGAGCCCTTTAAAATATAATATTCATATTTGGGCAATATCGAAGTCATGGAATATCAAAAGATACCTTGACATGGTGACATGAGAAAGTTCATTCCATGATCCTTTTATTTTCTGAGTGTCCAGATCATAGAAGGGACTAACAAAAGGGAGGATTAAGAAGACAATATAATATTGTATCTCATGAGTGTTTACTGAATGGTTAATTTTCTGGCTCTAGAATGGGCATGACACCACTTCAGTGGCACAATGAATTTCAAGCAGGTGCAATGTCTTCTAAACTTCTGGAAGATATAAGTTGTTATATTCATTTTATGTTATCTGGTACTGTAAGAGACCATGATTAGTAGGGGTGATTGGATGCTACACCTTCCAAGTAAAGAAGTATTTTTGAGAGGGGCATGATGATACATAGCTTTTAAAATACTCCTTTGGTTCCAGAATTCATGTTGACAAGAAGCATATTTTCATAGGGGGTGAATTCTCTGAGTGCTGACTCCACCTTAGATTGTTTTGTTTATTAATATTTATTCATACTTCTAGAAGACTAAGAATCAAAGTTATACACTTACTCAGTTTCAGAGTTGACATTTCAATCAACAAGGATAGTTGCTGGCAAATTTAAAACATCCCTCCATATAATCCAACAAACAAACAAAAATGTGTTTTATCATTTGGGTGAGTAAAACATATTTTCTTACATTTCTTTCACATAATTTGCCCCTTCTACAAAATTTTACCACCATTTTTATTTTTAAGGAAAAATATGTCTGTGCATTTAAGCAGAGGAATATCACATCAAAACTGGTTCTAATCTTTCTGAGAAAACAGGCTTTTGAACCAAAATCTATGTGCTATCGCTTTATGTCAAAACACTAAATGAGCCGGGCAAAACACTAAATGAGCTGGTGCACACTTGTAATCCCAGAATTTGGGAGGCTGAGACCAGAGGATCTGGATTTGCGGCCAGCCTCAGCTACCTACTGAGGCACTCCACAACTTAGTGAGACCCTGTTTCAAAATAAAGAATAAAAAATAGCGCTGGGGTTGTAGCTCAGAGGTAGAATGCCCCTGAGTTCGACCTTTCAATATTTGTTAATAACTGTCATTATAAGAAAAACATATGACATTGCAGGCTGAAGTATTTTAGAATTACACCAAGACAAAGAAATGCTGTAGTTATAATAATACTAATACTGATAACATATGATCAAAATATAATGCATGATGGCCTACTTTTTAATTTATTGTGAGACCTTTTCTGTTGCAGCCTTCAATAGGCTGCACCATTTTTTTTTTTCATGTCTGGATCATGTAAGAATGGTGCCATTTTTTTTCTTTAACAGACAGTGAAATGTCACTGGTAAATCATTACTCTCATCACCTCAAATAACTCAAAGCCTGCCTGTCAAAATGCAGGAAAGAATTCACATGATTACAAATAGGCTTATCTTCACCCACTCAGAAACTAGTGCACAGTGCCAAGTAGACAAGCAGACCAAACACATTTAAAGCCAAGGGAAGAGTCACCTTTTACCAGGTTGAACATGTCCCTTGGGCATGACAGTGGCCCTTCAGGTTCCTCCTTGCATAGGTGATGCCCTTTATTTTTCTCATAGTGATAATAAAGAGAAACTGAGTCACCTACAGTCTCCAAACCAACCTTCCTTATGGCCAGACTATATATATATATTTGTTAGAGGTCTTGGCATCCTATAAATGTTGAGAAAGGAATAGAGTTATTTGTACAATCCAGGTTGGTTGTCTAGTCAGCTGGCCCTCAGCCATGATCATTGCTATGGTTGGATATAAATGTCCTCTGAAGAACTCATTTATTAATGTCCAGCGTTGATGCAATTAAGCCATGAGGGTTGTAATCTCGTCAGACCGACCTCCTCGTGATGGGTTTCCTAGGTAACTACCTGGGCAGGTAGGATGTGACTGGACAAGGTGGGTCCCTGGGGGTTTGGCCTTAGGGATTATGTTTTTGTCTTTGAATCCCTTGCTTACTCTCTCTTGCTTAACAGCCTCAGTGATGTGAGAGCACAGCCCTGGCCCTATCCCTCTCCGTTTCCCACTGTCATTCTCTGAGCTCCGCACATGTAACTCGGCCTGACATGGACTGAGATCTCCAAAAAACTATGAGCAAATAAATCTTCCTTCCTCTCAGTTGTGTGGCTCATTGTTTTGGATCATAGTAGTGAGGATGTTGACTGACATCATCATTCATTGTTTTCACTATCATTCCTAAGGCATGTAACAAAGGCAGACAAGAATGGTTCTGTATTTAGTTTCTCACACTATATGTTAATTCTCTTCAAGCCAGGATGTTAATTATGCCAAGCACATACCTCTTATTTGGTTTTCCCTTTGCAGAATTTTTTCAGTTAAAGAAAGTGAACCTCAGAGTGGGTTCTGTATACCTGTTTGGAATAGTCAAGAACTTTTCCATGGGTAAATGTATTTTTCCATCTGTATGAGATGCCAAAAACAATTAGTATTCTAGAGGAGTTCAGATTATAGCAAATGATATAAGCATATGCCAAATATTCCTTTTAAGCCAGATTCCACATACTACTTTTCACTTCTAGAGTCAATAAAGAAATCAATTCCATTGAAAAGAAAAATTCAATAAGAAAATCCTTTACTATACAACTGTAATTATAAATGAGCAATTTCTTTTGTAAAAGAAAAAAGAGGAGAAATATAAATAGTATCTCCCTTGTAGGTCATTCAACAGAACATAAAATAGCTATGGAAACAAAAATGACTATGTTTTCATTATTCCTTATGTAGATATTCACAAGGGAAAGATTTGAACATTTTTTTCCCTGACTTGATTACTGCATATGTCATCATGGTAATGTATATACAGGAAAGGAAAAGCATTGTAAACATGTTGAACAAAGCATTAATTTAAAAGCTAGGTGCTCTTCCTCCAACACATTGATTCAATCATTAAAGTTCCCATCTGTGAACTGGTTTAGAAAATATTGAACTGAGCTGCTCCCCTCCCCCTGATTTCTCTGGCACTATAGAAAAAACATTCTCACTGTCTAGAATCCCGCTTAATGACCCGATTACCATTACTTGTTTCATGTGAATTCTACTTGAATATACCCAGCTATTATTGACTTTGTATGAAAAACAGACAACTGTTTAGTAGTGACTTGTCTTTCTCTAATCTTATTATTCTTTCCAATACTGTTTATGACCTGGATTTATAATTTAAAATTATTTTGTAGTTCTGTGCTTTGATTAGAATCCAAATTGTCAATGTGAAAAATAACTGTTTTATTTACAGTAGTTAATTGAGAGGGTTTAATATGTTAAATAAGGTGCTAAATCTTTGTAAAGTTAAATCTCAAGGAATTTTACCTTAGCATTCTTATTCAAATCAAAATAATTAATTAAGTTAGGTGTGGTGGCACATGCCTGTAATCCCAGTACTTGGGAGGCTGAGACAGGTTTGAAGTCAGCCTCAGCAAGTAAGTATAGCTCTCAGCAAGTTTTGAGGCCCTATTTCAAAATAAAACATAAAATAGGGCTGAGGATATAGCTTGGAGATAGAATAATCCTGGGTTCAATCCCCAATACCACAAAAAAAAGTTAATTAGCCTGTCTACTAGAACCTTCTCCATTCCCATGTAACCTCAATTGCTTCAAAGCATGGCCATTCCACAGATTTTCAGAAATGTTTTCTTCAAGAAGATCTTGTTGGGGCTTAAGTGTCAACAGAATTGAATACTTACTTCCACAGATGCATGTAGACAAATCATATTTTTTAAAAAAAACCCTTGAATCCAAATCTCATTATAAATAAGGTCTTAACAAAAGTGAAGTAAATATAAAATAATGAAGCATAAGATTTGACATTCGTAGTGTTTTAGAAATTACATTATTAGATGATAAACTATTAGGCTCAATGTGCTAATTCACTCATACTTTTGACCTTTATCTTTTCAGCACTATACTTCATTCACAGTTGTTCTCTTCTTGAGAGGGAATCTAGCTTAGATTAATGTCAACACATCTAATTACTTGAATGGAGAATCTTAATGCAGAATCCATTGACCCAGGGTCTAGGGGACTGGTGAACTCATTAAGATGTGTGGTTCATATTTTTTTCTGGTGACAAAGTCCATGGTTTTCATCAAGTTCTCTAAAGAACTTAGACCCTAAAGGGTTTAGGACCTCTGTTCATCAACAGTAGAGGATTGGACTGGTGACAGTGGGAAGCCACATTATTACTAAGTATGCAAGTTTTGTAGCCCACATTCAGCATATCTGAAAATAGAATATTCTCTGTGTGTGTGTGTGTGTGTGTGTGTGTTTGTGTTACTGGAGATTGAAACTAGGGGCATTCTACCTCCAAGTTTCACCCCCAGCTCTTTTTATTTTTTGTTTTGAAAAAGGTTTCACTAAGTTGCTGAGAGTCTCTGTCCATTTCTGAGGCTGTCCTCAAACCTGATCCTCAGCCTCTTAAGTATTAAGACTACAGGAATACACTACCATGCCAATCTTACTACAATCTTCCTTAAGCTACATCTTTTTGTAAAAAGAAATTACTACTCATTGAGGGACCTAACTAGTCCCAGTAAACTGAACTAGAAACCTGGAAATCACTTTTCCCCTTTTTTTGTAGTAAGTTGAATTTTATTTAGGAAAACTGACAGAAGGAGTATAAAATAAATACTTATACCATTTACAAAACAACAAACAAGGCTTACTAAATAAACCTGCCAGGCTTTTCCCCCCCTAGATCTAAGTATAGATTTATTATTATTTTTTTATTCTTGGTGCATTGTAATCATACATCTTTGAGAGGTCCAATCTGGTAGAAGCATACAGGCACACATCTCTCATTTAACCCTTCCCCAATTCCCTCCCCATTCCCTCTTTCTCGTGTTCAGTTTAGTGGTTGACTTTGATATGTTTGTGAATGTACATCATGTGCATTGGCTTTGTGGTTTCCACACTGCAATCAACCAGTCATGCTGTGGGTCCAGCCTTATCTGTAGCTCTCAAATTTTGCAGCTCCTTTCTGTCTTCAAAAGTCCCCATCATGTCTCCCTTAGATTATAGAGTTTGCTTCCAAATGGATCTCTGCCGACAGTCCAGGACAAGTGATTTTTCTAATGTACAAATCTGATTAAATCGCCCCTCCTGCTGTTTAAAACCTCCATGTCTTCCATCTGTTCTCTTACAGGGATGCTACCAAATGGCACAAATACAAAAATTCTCATAGCATAATGTGGGACATAAAGGATGAAGAACACTTTATGCTTTCATTGTCTTGCTGCTGTTACTTTTGTGGATTAATTTTGGGTAGTAGAGTGACCTGTATTTTATTGCCTCGTGGCTTCTAAGTGAAAATTCAATATGGGGCACAGCTGAAAAGAGCGTGTCACATGGAACCCAGCCAAAAGGCCAACTTGGACTGCTAGGATAAGATTGCTTTCCATTACAGCCTTCCAGAGGAAGGAATGTCTATTTGGGATCTTCAAGGGATACCATGTGCATTGAAGAAAGAGTGTTCCAAACAGAGGGAATAAAGTATACCATTTATCATACTCTATTGCCTGGTACATGTCTATTTGTGAGTATATTTTTTTGAGGTTAGGAACAATCTCATATTAAATATCCAATATATACTCATGAAGTTCTGATTATTTGTGCTGGATTGAACAAAAATGACCAGAACCTTTTTGTTCTCTCTGTATTCACACCATTTGCAATGCAACTTTGCAATACCTCTCATCAAAGGTGAAGACTACCACCTCTCATTTTGACAGTAAGCTACTTTTGTTACTTTTTTTTGGACAATAGAAGTGATGTGTCAGGCCTAAAGAGATGTCATAAAACTTCTATTTCCCAATAAAACCCTACCCAGTTAGTTTTCCTGTGAAGAAGCATTAGCTAGTTTGCTGGAACTGAAGGATGACACAGGAACAGAAAAGAATCTTCCCAGGTGAGTCCATCCTAGACCAGTTAGACTTCAGTTGACCTGAATGTTGGCTAAAAATGCATGAGTGGGCTGGGCCTAAGTCAGTGGAACCACCCAGCTGAGTCCAATTAAAATCATCAATCCACAGAATCAGGAGCCAAATAAGTCGCTAGTTTGGATTGTTTTATTATTCACTTATCTCACACTATCTAAACCAAAATCAGTCTTGAGAAATAAGTACCATATTTATTTACATAAACAGGTAAGGTTAAGATGAATGAATTATTATATTAGTGCCCTGCTGCCTGGATTGAATGTTGAACTATAAACTTAAGCCTTGGTTATGGGAAATTAGTTGGCTGCCTTTCTTTTTTCCCCTATAGAAAAACAGTTTATACCCAACTTCTCTTTTCATACTCATAATTAGCTCATAATATCCTGAGTAATAAGAGCTTAATTAAATTTGTATTTTTTTGACAATATTGAATATCTAGAAATATTTTGAAAATTAAATTTTAACACAAATAATGCACTGTTATGAAATCCAAGGTTCTAAGCTTAAACACTTCTGTGAAGGAATTTGTGTATCTTAACCCTTCAATTATTTCACTCATTAAGTACTTAGCCAACTATTTAAGTAAACAAGAATTCATTATCAGCTGAATATAGTACTGGATTCTTTCATGAGATAAATCAAGATAAGACAAAGGTCTTCCTTTTGCAAAGTTGATAATTTATTGTGGGTGTCATAGTTGTGACCTTGAACAATAAATTATGAATATGGCATTGAGCTTTGAGTTGTAAAGGATAATTCCAAGTAGAATAGACAAGGGCATAATAATAGATATTAAGAATGGAGTGAAAAGGACAATTATTAATCTGATTAAAGAGACCAAGAAGGACTCTATGGAATAGCTGGTTTGTAAACTGTTCTGAATGTTCGATGAGATTTTCATAGGAAAAGAAAGTTGAAAAAGCATTCTATACTAACATAGAGACTTTAGGGTATATGATAGACTTAAACAAGTAAAAGTGAGATGTAAGAGATTAAGAGGTTGAACAATGGTGAAATAATGGTTCTTATATATTGACCTGTTTTATAGTGTTTTTTGTTTTGTTTTATTTCTTTTATACTGGGGATCAAACCCAGGGACAATCTACCTCTGACCTCCACCGTAGCCCTTTTATATTTTTATTTTTTGAAATAGGGTCCTGATAAGTTACAAAGGGTCTCATTAAATTACTAAGACTGGCCTTGAACCTGCTATCCTCTTGTATCAGCCTCCCAAGTACTGCCTCTGTGCCGAGAAATAGGTGGCATCCTTATGACTAGAATAAATTAATCCCAAAGTTTGGGAAATCCTATTTAAAATCTATAGGGGAAGATAAGATAGGAGGATTGTAGATTTGTAGCCAGCCTCAGCAACTTAGCAAGGCCCTCCACAACTTAACGAGAACTTGTTTCAAAATAAAATAAAAATAGGGGTGGGGGTGTATCTTAGAGGTGGACTGTCCCTGGGTTCAAACTCCAATAACACACACACACACACACACACACACACACACACACTCACTCACACACTCTTACACACACACACATACACACTCACACACATTGACAGAGATAGTAGACCTACTTAATCACTAGATTCAGGGAATCAAGAAATACAACTGTGTTCTTTCTAAGTTTTTGTTCTTTCTGTGATTGATGACTTGAAGTTTCTGCTTCTGTAATGCTTATTGTTTCATAGGCACACCATCTTTATTACATATTAGTCAGTGGTAATTCTCTTTTTATACTTTCCTAGAAAATCTTGGTTACTGAATTCTGAGTGTGTGTGTGTGTGTGTGTGTGTGTGTGTGTGAGAGAGAGAGAGAGAGAGAGAGAGAGAGAGAGAGAGAGAGAGAGAGAGAGAGAGAGGTGAGAGGAGAAGATAGAGGATAGAGGAAAGAGGAGAGAAGAGAGAGAGAATTGCTTGGTTCACAGGTTGGCTTAACCCATTCTTAAACCTCTTACCTCATGTCTGTGTTCCTTTACTAATTAGAAGAAAAGTAGACATGAATTATTAAATTTTCCTGAAGCCCAAGCAGCCAGTTGACTCTATTCTGACCACTGAGATATGACCGAGGCTTCTAGGTGTTGCTTAGGGTAAATCTTTTAAAAGATTTGTTGGTTTGTTCCTCTATCCATAAACACTTTAGCCATCTCCCACCTCACCATGGAACATAAACAATGGCAAGGAATTCATCGGGGCTTTGTCAGCTTGGAGATGAAAGCCAGGCACTGATTTTCTAAACAGAAAGTGGACTGAACATATGATGATAGGATATTATACAAGAGCTTCACAAAGCTTGGAGCTTTTGCTGTTTCATTTTGTTGGGTGAGACTAGTAGTACCATTTCTGCACAAGTCACTACTTGCTAAGTTTTCTGTTAATTGGAACAAAATGCAATTTCAAACCAAACAGTGTTAAGTTAATAAATATAAGCCAGTAGTCAACCTTTATAAAAATGCAAGTTCTAATTGTTTTCCCACATTAATGTACATAGTATTTTACATAAAAAGTTCACAATACGTAGGATATTTTTATTTGACCTAAATGACATTTGGTAAGGCTCCAAACACATTTCCCCTCAACTGACTGCAAGACAAGTACAAGCAACTTACTGCATAATTAACATGAACTGTACCTGAGGGGCAGAATGGAAATATTTTCATGACACCAACTGTATTCTTGGGGATGTTTATAGTTATATTACTCTAGGCCTAAAATCTGACTTCACTCTTACATAGCTGAGGCTCTATGTAACTACTTAACTTGATTCATTTACAATAAACTTAACTCTGTTTGCAGTTGTATATATCCATAATGCTCTCTCATTATCAAAAATTTGGAACCAGAAGATTCAGAACACCACTGAGATCTAGAGAGAGGGTCAATGTGATTATTTTGCCTATTTCTCACCTAAGTTTTAAACTTGATAGGTCAAACTGTTCTTGTCCAATTCAGCTTGCTAACACATTGGTGTTAGGGGTTAGAAGCATGCATGGTAACAAGTAGAATTAATATTCCCTCTGTATGGCCTTCATGGATATATGCAGTAGGATTAGTTGCTAAGAGAGTTAAGAATTATGTCTGCCTTGATTTGGAGAGAATGTGAAGAGATGGACAGAAGATTGGAATTTGAGGAGAAGAGTCTCTTTGGGGAGCTTCAAACTGCAAGAACAGCTGTAACTTTCATGGTTAATGTGCATGGAGGGAATATGGCTCTTATGCTGAAGAAGGGATAGGCAGAAACTCATGTTGGCAGGGGTGGGAATTCATGTCTTGTGCCAGTATGACTGTGCAAGAGCAGCTGCAGGTCTGATGGGTACACCCCATGGGGAGCAAAGAAGAATCCAGTGTTGAGAGGGATGCAGATTTGTTTTGAGGGCCATAGAGGGCTCACACCAAAATCATCCAGCTTCCATTGCATGTCCATTTGGATTTGTTGACTGGCATGGACTTCATTATCCTGGATTATCTTTTTTTTTGTTTCCCTGACTTTTAGCCAGGGATGAGAGGTAGGCATAGTTTTCAACATTTTTTATGGAAATTCGTATTTGGAAATCCAGAGTGTCCACCGCAGAGGGCACTTGTTATAAAGAGGATTTTCTTGACTTATTTATCACCAATTTATTCATTACATCTCATAGCCCAATGGGGACTGTCAGAAAACCAGTGTTTGGAATTCTTTGCTGCCAAGCAAATCCAGCTCCTCCAGCCAGAAGAACTGAGTATGGCTATTTGCCTGTTAAGAGAAAGTCCTTGTTTTTTGTTTTGTTTTGTTTTTTGTTTGTTTGTTTTTGAAAGGAGAACTCTGAGAATTTAGGGAAAAGTGGGATCAATGAAAATAAATAATCATTGAAGTCAATCCAGAAGCTATCAGGAAGGGAAGCAGAGAGGCAGGAGACATTCGGATTCGGATTCCTCTAACTCGAGTGTCTCACCTAGATGAAGTGGTAAGAAGACATCTGAGATAACTAGGGCCAGACCCTGCTGTAGCTGGACAAGAGATTAAACAATGCATGTGCATGCTACCATCAGAATAATAAAAGTTCCTCGGGTTGCAGTGGATCTCAGAGCTGAGGAAGTCTGAGTTTGGGCAGGCAGTTCAGATGTCATGGTTTTCTTGTGGTCTCTTGGAGAACAGGCTTAGAAAGAATCAAGAGTGGAATGCCAAGTTCTGAATACTATGGGAAAGAGATTCCTCCCAAATAGGGAAATACAAGGAATACTCTCCTTTAGTAATTTGAAATTACAAACTGAAAATCTATCTCAGCAAGTGATGCAGGTGTGGGAATGGCAGAATGATCCGAATAGGTCTTCTGGTGGAGCATCCCTGAAAAAAACTAGAGATGACAATCATAGAAAAATAAGGGGATAAGGACAGGAATGGTGGTGTATGCCTGTAATCTCAGTATTTGGGAGACTGAAATAGGCAAATTGCAGGTTTGAGGATATATATATATCCTCATATGTATATATATGTATATATACATATATATCAACAATGTTAAAGAATCAGATGTTATAAACATGAACTACTTGCATTTAGGATAGAGGAGACTTCAAAACAGACTTTTCTCCATTCCACATTGGACTTAAGATAGAAGGGAAAAGAAATACTGTAGCAGCATCATCAGATAGAGAATTGTGTCCCATGCAAAGTGAAGTATTCAGCACATGTGACTATCACATCTCACAAGCATTGATACCAAGTGGAAACAAGAGGTACCTCGATCTAGACTTAGAGATAATAGAACTGTGCTCAGTTCCTGGCTGCTACGATGATTATGTTTAGTGCTAGGATTTGGTTGTGTTTCCAAATCTTCTGGGTTTTATTTATACGTATTTTGACAGCTTCCAAGAACTCTGAACAGATTGCACTCAGTTTGGAGGAGTCCGTCATAACTTCACATGGAAGCGTTCAAGGCTGCAATCACCCCAGTCTGCCTTCACTTGAGAAGACAGCGAGGGACAAAGGTGAAACCCTTCAAGCTGAGGCTGAGCCAGAGTCAGAAAATTCATCCAACCAGTATCTGGAGCATACCTGCTTTGTGACTAGCACTGTTCTAACTGTCAAGATCCTTATACCCTGGAGCTTATGTTCTACTGGCATGTGACAAGCAACATACAATAAATACAGTAAAAGGAAGTACGTGCTGTAGAGAAAAGAAAACGTAGGGCCAGGGGACTTAAGATGCCAGGGTGAGGGCCTGGTGCAGTCTGCAGAGTTGAAGAGGATATTAAAGGTAGGCTTTAGAGCAGTAGTGGTGGCGAGTGCCTGTAATCCCAGTATTTGAGAAATGTAGACAGGAAGATCATAGATTCCAAGTCAGCAACTTAGTGAGGCACTCAGTAATTTAGTGAGATCGTTTCAAAATAAAGAATAGAACAGGATTGGGGGTGTAGCTTGGAAGTAGAACACCCCTGGGTTCCATCCCTAATAACACACACACACACATACACACACACACACACACACACACACACACACACACACACACTTCAAGTAGAAAGTGACAGTCACACGATCTGGAAGGTCTTGAGTAGAGTGAAACTTCCAGACAGAGGTGCGTGGGTATTAGACATGAGAGGCCATTATGGTAGGACCAGAGGGAGAGAGGAAGTGAGCAGTAGGGAATGGGACCAGAAAGATTTTTAGGGAAGACTGCAAACCACTCTAAGGGGTTTTATAATAATAAAATGATAATTCCACGAGGAATTTAAATGAAGGGATGCCATGATTTGATATGCATAGAAGGGATTATCCTTGAGTTTGTGTGAAGAGTAGAGAGGAGGGAAGCAAAGGAGGAGGACTGAGGCTCCATCTACTGCGGTGGGGATGGAGCGAAATGCTGGGTTTGGGATCGTACTGAAGGCTGTGATAGGACAGATGGACGCTGAGTGTGAGAGAAAGACTGCTGTAAAACGTTTTGATGTGAGTGTGTGAAAACGTGTAATGGCCATCGACCTGGGCAGAGAAGGGTGCCTGTGCAGAAAGTCTGGAGTAGGACGAAGATCAGAAGTTCAGTTATGAAAATGTTACATGTGAAAGGTTTCTGCCCATTCCTGAAACTTACTTGTATTTTTAGGAACAAGGCAAAGAAGTTTTAATTTGTTGAGCGTTAACTTCTACATGGGAACAAGGGAGGTACTAGTAAAAGTGGGAGGATTTGGGATACACTAACATGGGTTATATTTATCATATTATATAGAGATAATGTTGTCTTTTTTTTTTTGGTAGTGGGAATTGAACTCAGGGGCATTCTAACTCTGAGCTATACCCCCAACCCTTTATAATAATAATAATAATAATAATAATAATAATAATAAATATTAATATTAATAATTATTATCATTACTTTATGGTACTAGGGATTTGAGCCCTGGGGCATTCTGTACCCAAAATACACCTTCAGATTTTTTGTTTTGAAATAGGGTCTTGATAAATTGCTGAAGCTGACCTTGAACCTGTCATCCTCCTGTCTCAGCCTACCCAGTGCCGTAATTTCAGATACGCACCACCATGCCTGGCAATGTTGTCTCTTTTGAATTATGGTGTCATACATTAGCCATATTATAATCTTACTTAACAAACGTGACTTGATTAAAAACTGAGATGGAAATACACAAAGAAAACTCGATTTAGAGATTTAGAAACTAGCAAGAACACACGAAGCAAATTAAACTCTTTCTTTAAAGAATTATTTCTGAAGGCCTGTGGTACCAAACTGTGTCCATTTTGTTGGTCCTTGGAATGGTGGGGGTAATTAGAATCACAGCCTTGCACAATGCTGAAAAGGCTTTTTATCATATAATTCCCTGTCTCCCTCCATACTGAGAGCAGGAAGACCTCTGGCTTATCTGTTAAGCCGACTCAGCTGGAAAGAAAGTGCACAATAATGGAGGAGTGTCCGTGGCAGAGTCTGAACTATAAGAGGAGAACTCAAGACACCTTGTTCATTGTACTTCTCTAATAAGAACACGAAAAAGTCAAATCCAGGCTATAACACAAATGAGTAAAGCTTTTTATGGAATAGCAAAGATGTTACACTCCTTGACATCAGTATAAAATGCCTTTTTTTGGTGATGTGCTCTCTTGAAATCTCATGCAGTTGATATGGCAGTGAGCTGGGATTCTTCCTGCTGGGAGTAGTTTCACTCATCCCTGGGAGGCTCAGCAGGCAGCAAAATGAAGACATCTGGGAAAGGAGGCTTTGGCCAGTGGTGTACGGAGACTTATCCCCATGCCTTTCTCACTGCCAGAAACCAGGGTAAAGAATCAGACTCACTGCCAGGTGTGGTGGTGCATGCCTGTAATCCCAATAACTTGAGAGGCAGAGACAGGAAGTTTGCAGGTTCCAGCACAGCCTCAGCAACTTGTCAAGATCCTCAGCAACTTATTGAGGTTCTTTTTCCAAGTAAATAGGGCTGGGGGATGTAGCTCAGAGGCAGAATATCCTTGGATTCAATCCCAGTACCAAGGAAGGAAGAAAGGAAAAAAAGGAAGGAAGGAAGGAAGGAAGGAAGGAAGGAAGGAAGGAAGGAAGGATTGATTAGATCCTGCATTAATTACTAGATGTATGGTCAGACCTCAGTCCTAACTCTGCTTCTGTATACCCTTAACGAAACATTGCTATGCCTCTAATATTAGTCAGAAGTTCCAGCAACACAATAGAATAAGGGATTCAAACTCTATATGCATCAAAGTATTCTGTATAAGAAAATTACATTTTGTTTAATCGCAGATTATGAAATGTTTAAATAAGTTGATATAATTTTTTAAGATATTGAACACATCATTGATTGCACTAGAAATTCACAACATCCCAAATTAGCTCCATTAGAACAAAAGCAACTTCTATTTTAAAGTAGACATAATCCCCTATTAAACTTATAGTGGCCAATATGTGTGTCCTTAAACCTTCCAGTCTGAATTTTTCTCTCATCAGCATTTTGGAGGTAATAATACACATAACTCTAGCCACAGGGGGCTTGCTAGCAAGATTTAAAGGAACACAGTTAAAAGACCTCCCGCATATCTTTGAAACCTTAATATTCAATACATTTGAATGCTACACGGGTCATTAGGCATAGGTAATTAAATATTATTCACTTGGTGACTATAGCCCTATTCTTAACTTTCTAGAAGACTAGAAATTCCCTAAAAATAAAGGTAGGATTATTTTGATTTCAAAGACCAAAGCTCAAAAAAAAAAAAAAAGGATCCAACAGGTAGTCTATCATCCATTAATTTGCACATGCAACTGTATAAAAAAAATCTTTCTGAGGATAAAGATCAATGGTTTTCTTTAAAGAAGAACATAGGGACTCAATAACTAATTAGCTTTCGTGTCTCTGTTCTTGTAATTGCAAACCATGCTGGAATCAACTTTCTGAAAGTGTGAAATAGCTATTACTGTACATGACTTGCCTCTCCTGCTACGCTCTATTTTTACGCTTGGGATATCTTTTTTTTCCTATGGACCTAGTTCAGCCAAAATTTACATAAGAATCCTCCCTCATGTCCACAATATAAATGTAACATCTTTCTTTAGGGTGAAACTAATGCTTTTAAGAGGAGTAAAGGGAAAAGGATGTAGATGAATGGCTGACTATTGGAAGTCAAGAGCTCTGGACTCGTCAATTCTCAAAACAAAACTGTTCCAATTGCAGTCTTCATTCTGGTCTCACACCTCACTTCACTTTTTGATTTAAAAATGGTATAATACAATAGATATCCATGTCTGTCTGTCTGTCTGTCTGCCTGCCTGCCTGTCTGTTGATCCGTCTGTCTTTAAAGACAAACTCAATGGAACAATCCATGCAAATGTTTTGGTTTAGGGATTGAGTCTGGTTTTAAATGACATTTAAAAATAGGTAGATGCTGGCCATGGTGGCACACTCCCGTAATCCCAGTACTTGGGAGGCTGCAGGTTCCAGTCCAGCCTCTGCAACTTAAGATCCTCAACAACTTTGGGAGACTGCTTCAACACAAAAACATAAGATAGGTCTGAGGGTGTAGCTCAGAAGTACAATACTCCTGGGTTCAGTCCCCAGTAAGAAAAATAATGCATACATACATACATACATACAGTTGAGTGAAGTTTCATAGTGAGAAAGATACACTTTTGTCTCCCTAAAAGTTCATCACAAATAGATGTAAAATGGGAAAAAGCCCAAAGAAGCAATTAATTTTATCTAGTCAATACCACCTATTTTCTAGGAAATTGCCCATTTGTATTTATTACAGCTGGAGGGCATGGTCTTCCCCTGCCCTGCCCACGGCTGGCTGACAGTATATGAAAGTGAGCCTGTATTTGATGTGTATTCATTATTGTAGGTTCTTTTTAGCCTACAGTGATATGACTCCCTCTCATTCCTCAGGTCCTAAACATCATGTTCTCAGAAACACTTTTGCTGACACTGTCATATCTGAAGAAGCCTCCTCTCCGTTTAAGTA
This sequence comes from Graphiurus murinus, assembly GCA_004027655.1. Lineage (NCBI taxonomy): Eukaryota > Metazoa > Chordata > Mammalia > Rodentia > Gliridae > Graphiurus > Graphiurus murinus. The sequence goes on from PVLC010002055.1 coordinate 42,741, forward strand.
CCTTCTCTCTTACACACTGCTTTGTTGCATCTCTTCAGAACACTTAACCATAATTTTAAATTACCTTTTGTGTATGTGGGGTACTGGGGATTGAACCTAGGAGCATTCTACCACTGAGCTACACACCCAGGTACTTTTGAAAATGTTTGTTTGTTTTGAAACAAGGTCTCAATAGGTTGGCAAGAGTCTCCCTACATTGCTGAAGCTGTCCTCGAACCTGGATTCTCAAGTACTGGGGTTAGAGGCATACATCACCACACCGAGAAATTATCTAGTTTTTAAAAATGTTCTTTAAGGATTATTATTTTCCTTCTCTACAGTAGAAGTTTCATCAGAACAGGCACCTTATTTATCTAGTCACTAATACCGAGCTTAATGCTATGCATGTTGAAGAAACTCAGTAAATAATCACTAAGTGTGCAGATTAATAAAAGCAGAAGGTAGAATACTGTTAAGATCAATCAATACTGCCAATAATTAATCAATTATGCTGGTGTGATAGGGGAATACAAATAATTTCACGTTTTCTAGTAACTGATATTTTAGTTATAGATATCAGGTGTTTATAAGAACATTCAGTTGGAACTGAGGATGTAGCTCAGTGGTAGAGTGCTGTATGAGGCTCTAGGTTCAATCTCCAGCACAGGAAAAAGTAAAGAGAAGAAGAAGGAGAAAGAGAAGGAGAAAGAGAAGGAGAAGAAGATGGAGGAGGAGGTGGAGGAGGAGGAGAAAAAGAAGAAAGAGAAGAAGAAGGAGGAGGAGGAGGAAGAGGAGAAGAAGAAGAAGAAGAAGAAGAAGAAGAAGAAGAAGAAGAAGAAGAAGAAGAAAAAGAAGAAAAAAGAAGAAGAAGAAGAAGAAGAAGAAGAAGAAGAAGAAGGAGAAGAAGACGGAGGAGGAGGAGAAGGAGGAAAAGGAGAAGAAAAGAAGAAGAAGAAGAAGGAAGAGGAGGAGGAGAAGGAGGAAAAGGAGAAAAAAAAGGAGAAGGAGGAGAAGGAGGAAAAGGAGAAGAAAAAAAGAAGGAGGAGGAGAAACAACTTGATTATAAAAATGTCATCCTATATTTTTCTTGCAAAAAAATAAACTTTCTCATTCCAAGCCTAATTTCTGTATTGAGCGCTGACTCAGCTGGTGGAAACATTTAAAGCAATTTGGTGCCATTCCCCTGGTGAGATATATTTAATATCAACCAGATAACATATTGAAAAAGTATCCAGTGGTTATATTAGTATAGCATAGGTCATTATCTAGCCACAATGGCCCCAAGCAAGATGCCTGTCACCCACTATTTGAACTATCCTGTCCAGATAAAACAGATCTTGTTTCTGTCCTGAAAATTTTCTCCAGTGTGGTCTTCTGCCACATAATTGAAACTTGATCATTAGTACTATGGCTTTATTTTTGGATTCTGAGACCAGAGAAAGAGTAGAAGCAAGCCATTTTTGAATGACCAAAAAACCACACCATTTATTTGTTCTCAATTCTGCAGCTAGGCAGGATGGGCAAGGCTCAGCTGGAATGGTTCATCTTTACTCCACAGGTGTTGGCTGGACTCACTTATGTGTTTCCAGTGATTTGGCAGGGAGCTTGTGGCTGGCTGGTTCTGAATGGACTCACTGACATGTCTGAAAGGTGATTACAGTTGTTAGCCAGTTCACTTTAGTTCTTCTTCATGTGCTGTCTCCACAGGGCAGTGGGGTTCCAGGAGGGCATGTCCCACTGTGCAAGCACATATCCAGCTTTTGTTTATACAGCATTTGCTAGTGTGCCATCTCCCAGAGAAAGGCACAGGGCCAATCCTTGAATCATCAAGGAAACGAATTACAAGAGGATGTAGACAATGGTAGAAGTAACTCATTAAGGACATGAGCTAGATGATGTTTGTAGTCAATAATAGCATAGGACCTCTATCTTCTACGTACTGCTGTTGTGTCCTTGGATATGATTAAGATAAACCAGACCAGATTTTGCATAATTAGAATGAAGAGTCACAGGGAGGCTTGGTTTTTGTGTTGAATGTTTTCAAGTCTGAGGCAGTGTTTCCTGATAGCTCATTGTAGAAGCAGTGGTATGAAATCCAAGGCAGAGTTAAATGGCTTGTTAAGCAAATCCTTGCTATAAAAAAGCAAAGCCCCCAAATATTGGAAATAACAACTCATATCCATTCTGAGGAACAAAGAGGAACACATCGGGAATTAAAGAAGCATTTGTGGCTACTTAGGAAATCATTAGCTTAGCAAATCTTTCTTATGTAATTGATATTTGAGGCAGCTTAGTGGAAAGGGATGTTATTTTGCTTTTATTATGCATCAAATATTTAATGCATTCATATAACACACTTTGAGAAAAATCACCCTTATCTAAGAGGCAATCTCAACTGTGCCATGCTATCAAACTTTATTGCTCATTTGCAGTCAAGAGAAAGAGTTCATAGTTCTAATGAAACGGGAAATATTTTGATTAGCATAGCAATTTTTATTGAAACATTTATAGCATTCTAAAATGATTAAGTAACAATAATTAATGCCATATTCATTTCTTATTGTAAACTAGAGATGGTTATTATGATCGTGCAGTGTAAGATAAAATGGGCTACTTTATTTAGAATAGAGTTACAAGGCAGAATATGCAGATTGTACAAAGCCACTTTCCTGATCTGTCCCATGCGCCTGGTCAGCGTTCCATTGTTCTTTAGCAGTGCAAACATCACATAAAACTGTATGTTACTGGAGTCTCTGGATGAGACAAATTGTGAAAAAATAAAGTGAGACAAAACCTCTAGAGGGAAACAGACCAAGTGAATGTGCATGTATATTCCTATCACTTAACACCTCAGAGTAATATATAATTACAATGCACCAGTAAAATTTGAAAGAAAAGAAAATATAGAAAACAAAACAAAACAAAAACATAAAAAACCCTCTAGAGGCTTAAACAAAAAACCTAAACAGCTCTCTGAGTGTTCTTTACCAGTAACTGGTAAAGAACCGGGGTAGATAACAAGATACCCATATACCCTTCAACTCTTGCCATGTGACACATACTACTTCAGCCCTACCTCAGACTAAAGAGAAACCAAGTGTTTAATGTATTTGCTACGTGCCAAGAAGTGGTCTCATTACTTCACATGTATTATTTCCTTTTGAAAGGAAAACTCTACATCTGCCAACTAATTTCTGATATCAATTATGTAAAAAATAAATGTTTGTAATTTCTATACCATGGCATATATAAAACAGACAACAAAAAGAGGTACATAAATGAGAAGTAAAAGGAAGAAGGAAATGATTTTACATTCTTTCTCCTGGAGAGTCCTCTACTATTAGTTATTTATTAATACATTCTAGATTTCCTTAAAGTGGATCTGCCTGCTACACAGCTATCTCTATTGACCAGAGGATAAATAAGCTTCTAATTTTGCTTCTTTATTGTTATCATCAAAATTGTCTTATGTAAAATCCTCAGCTTGCTTACATATTTCACTTCAAACCATATACACTGTATGCTTGGCAGGTGGATAGTTTCCCACTTGAGGATATTCCAGTAGCTCTGCAATGAATATTCCAATGTACCATTTTTGGAAGAGGATACATTTTGTTTAGGTATCTAACCAATGGGATCAGACCATTTGCAACTGATCAGCTTTAGTAGACAGTGTCAAACACCATTTTTTGAAGTGGTTAAATCAACTATATTCCTACCATCGGTATAAGCATTCTGGTTACTTAAGATCTGTAGCAACATTCAAATCCTTTTCAACTTCTTCATTTTATCCATTGTCTTGCATGTGTGATGGAATTGCATTATGGCTTTAATGTTATTTTTGTTCCTGGCCAATGCAATAATCACCTTTTCATATTTTAATTGGTCATTTTTTGACATTTCATTGGAGTTTCTAAAGAGCACTTTTCTTTGCATAAAAAGAAAGATATTTGGAGAAATTATAGTTTCCTGACAGCCTCAGACAGGAAAAAAAATCCAGAGAGTGTCTTTTCTTGTTCTAACCTAGTCACTTGTCCATTTGTGTGTGTGTGTGTGTGTGTGTGTGTGTGTGTGTGTGTGTGAGTGGTACTGGATATTGAACCCAAAGGCATTCTACCTCCGAGCTTCACCCTCAAACCTATTTTATTTCTTATTTGGAAACAGGGTCTCTTTGGTTGCTAAGAGTCTCACTAAATTGCTGAGGCAGTCCTTGAACCTGTGATCCTTCTGTCTCAGCCTCCCAAGTACTAGGATTACAAGCCTGTACCACCACATCTGGCTCCTTTGTCCATTTTTGACAAATGAATTTGGTCATCAGGATAAAGTTCTATGACTAACCAAACTGTGCCCCTCCCTCTTAGCTGGGTGATCAGACATGGGGAGGAACTGCGACTGATAGCTTCCTTCAGGACAATTTGGTTTCAGTGGGAAAAGAACACTTGCCTGAAATACGAGGTAGAGGAGAGTACAATCTGGTACATTTCAGAAACCACCCATTTGGGTGCTCCTCTTTGAAAAAAACAGATATAAAATTATACCCATTGCCTTGAGTAAATACTATAATATAATCTTTTATGACAAAAAGAAGATGTATCATCTCAAATCCACTGGTATGCTGAGCCCGGCATTGACTCATTGTTATTGGAACACCTCAGAAGAAGGAATTGAGCTGTGTTAACTTAGTATCCTTAACAGAACATAGCTACAACAGCCTCAAAGAGAGGTTGATTAGCAAGATGATATTGTAATAGTGGCTATGGCTGCATCTGAATAAGCAAGATTTCTTTTCAATATTGATATCCTATGTTAGTTAAGAAGCAATAGCAACCCATCAGGGCATGGTGACGCACATATATAATTCAGTACTTGGGGCACTGAGACGGGAAGAACAGAGGTTCAAGATCAGCCTCCGCAATTTAATAAGACTCTGTTTAAAAATAAAAAGTAATAATAAAATAGGTCTGGGGTATAGCTCAGAACTAAAATGTCCCTGAATTCAATACCTAGTTCAAATAAATAAATAAAGCAATCACAGCCCAAACCTGGGGATTACTATTGGACTGTTCTCTCTCCAATATTCCATTTAAATGGTACTCATACAGAGTTGTCTAGCTTTGTTTTTCTAGAGTAGAATTGACCATACATATTTTTCTGCAATTTTTCTATAGCAATAATACAGATCTATCTAATTCTATTTTATGAGTAGTAGGCAGAGTATTTTATTTCATGGAACATATTCAACCCTCCTTGATGGACATTTAATTTATTTCTGTTGTTTTGCTATAGCTTAAAATTTTTTTCAGTTAGTATTGTGGCCTTGTTTGTTTCTTGTGGGTAATTAAACCAAAGTAAAATCCCTGGGTCCAAAGTGATAAACATTTAATATTAAATATTGACGAGATGTCCTCCAAAAAGTTGTCACTTGTGAAACAAAGCAAATAATTCCCTGTTGGTAAATATTTACAGTATTTTTAAAAGCTTTACATTCAAATGTTATCATGACTATTATTTTTTATACTTTTATTGGTGCACTATATTCTCACTTCATAATATCGTGACAGTAGCACACATGCCCACAGCACTTGGTGGGCTTTCCCCCATTCCTAAAGATAGATCTTTATACACTTGTGAACTTCATGAGGGGAGATTCCTGGAAACGTAATTGCCTGGTCAGGGGGGTATATACATTTTAAATTTTGGATTAATGTTACTGAATTTTTCTCCAAAAAGCTCTATTTATATGTCCACCTTCTCCAAATATTAATGCCTGATTTCACCTAAAATGTTCCCCAGTAATCATTGTCAATCTTTATAATTCTAGCAGTAGGCTGGGTGAAAAAAATTTATGTCATTTAGTTTTACTTTTGCCTGATTGCTTGTCAAGTTGGGGATCTCTTAATATTTTTATCAGCCAAATGTATGTATCTTAATGTTTGCAATTTAAAAGTGTTTACTTAGATTGTCCTTTCTCCTAGTTAGATAAGTTGAGATCGACTCTAATTTCTTCAGATCTACCTAATTCTAATTCTCTCTGAGAGAGAGAAAGAGAGAGAGAGATATCACTATACCTCCATATATAGAGAGACTATATATCAATAGTTCTACATTTCTCCTGAAAAATTTTTTTTTCTTAAATCCTCAATACAGTACAGTTAACAGAGATGATATCCCTTTAGCCTTTTCTCTTGTTCATATTTACTGGCTACCTCCAGTTGCTTTACAAACATGCACATTAATTTTTAGATCATTGAGGAATATGTTTGATAGAAATTCATTTCATGGTCAGTACCTTGCATTCTAGCAGCACCGAAGGTCATGCCATTTCAATAGCCTCCCTCAATGTTGAGAAACAAACAAATATATTTTATCAAATTTGTTGCAACAGTATAGCCTTTTCTTATTTTTCTTTCCAAGACTGATACTAGGTGTGTCAACAAAATCTTTCCCAAAATATGACATACCATCCATCTCCTCTCCAAATTCTGTTTTGATATGTGATATGAATATTGTATTCAATTAAAACATGCTACTAAATTTTTCAAGAGAGGTTACACCTAAGACTTAAAAAAAAGAATTTTCATATGACAATGTAAATGTGAAAGGAAGGTATGTTTATTGAACAGAGGGTATAGAATAAAGACACCTGGGTTTTGGTCCTGTTTTGGTACTAACTTCAGACATTTGGGCTTCCTTGTACTTATGATATGAGTGGGTTGTGTTTGATAGTTTTCTATGATTCCTTTTTTATAGTCTGTGTTATGCACTGCAATTCTATGTCCTTTACTTTCTCTGAATGCTAGTGTTGAGACATAACAGATGCTTTTGTGGTCAGTGAAAGGCTGATCAGAGATCTTCATGAAAAGACCCATGGACAGTGGTCTAGAGGAAAATCTGAGGTTCTCCACTCACCATTGCCAACCCCAGTAGTCCAGAGGAAAATCTGAGGTTTCCAATGAGCATTACTAACCACAACATTTTAATTTTTATTCTCTACTCAAAACAGCATTTTTACAGAGAATTGAAAACTATAGCAAACATTCCAACAGGCAGTCAGATTTATAGGAAATTTAAAGCTTAATTCCACAGTGAAATTTGTCAGTCACAATGACTGACATGCTAAGAACTTCAAACCTACATCTTAATTTGTCATTTGAAGTCCAACCATTCCTTAAGTTGACTTGATATAAACTTTTAAACCTCAAAAATGTAAAAATATAAATATAAATATGATAGTGTTCTCTTTTTAAATTGGTAATTCAGATTCAATAGTATGTCATCAACAGTTTAAATGGAAAAATCTTTCCATTGACATTCTTACATTGATAATATTGAAGACTGTATTTGCTATCATGAACCTGAATGTCATCTTGAGGTCTCACCAGCACATATATAAATCAAAGTTCTGAATGCAATTACCAGACCTAGAGGTGACTATTTTAATTGTTAAACAATAGAAGATGCAATTGTCAAACATGGAAAAAAGATCTCTACTTATGCAGATAAATTTACTTAATTGAAATTGTTAGTTTCATGACTGAAGAAAATCCAACAGAGAGGAACATCTTTTATGTATTACCAAGAAAAACTACACACCTCAAATATCTACTAAATCTTTGTGTTAAAAAAAAAACAGGAACCTTAAAACCTGAATAAATCTCTTTAAGAAGTTATGTCACAATGATTCCTGTTAAGAAAAGTGACAACCTTTTGGAAATGCAAAGTTAATGCTATTTATGATAAGCTCACTGATTATGAGGAAGTGAGAGGAAGCCATTGTGAATTAGTAGATATGTCAATATTCAACATCTTTTAAAGGAAATGCACTTTACTTTGTTTCAAGAGAGACAGCATGGTAGAGGGTCAAGGGCATCTGACAAATTGTTGGAAGACATACATTCTGGTAGTGGCATTGGCATTTAAAATTGATGTTACTTTTAAAAAGTATTTTTTTAACTTAGGAAGTTGAAACAAGAGGATCTCAGGTTAGAGAATCACAGGTTCAAGGACTACAGCCTTAACAAATAGTGAGATTCTCATGAATGTAGCAAGATCCTGTTTCCTAATAAGAAATAAAATCAGTCTACGTATCTGTTTTTGTGCCAATATCATGCTGTTTTTATTATTGTAGCTCTGTAGTATAATTTGAAGTCAGGAATTGTGATGCCTCCTGCATGGTTCTTATTGCTGAGAATTACTTTGGCTATTCTGGGTCTTTTGCTTCTCCATATGAAATTTATGACTGATTTTTCTAGGTCTATGAAGAATGATATTGGTATTTTGATAGCTAGAGGGACTCCAGATAATGGAGGAGAAACCTCAGTGGAGCCAGGGAGGTGGTCTAAGGGAAGGGGAGGGGAAAGACTGAGGTTCATTAATGGAAATACTACCATTGACTGTGTGTACATATGTGAATATACCAATGTCAGTCTCAGTACTTTGTATTGGGAAGGGGGGAATGGGAGGGCACCAATTACTGTGTACATGTATGTCACTATCAACGTGATTTACATTAGGATATAAGACTATATTGCACCAATGAAAGCACATTACTAAAAATGAAATAAAATTGGGTTGGGGGTGTAACTTGAAGTTAGGATGCCTCTAGGTTCAATCCTCAGTACCACACAAAAAAGTAATTTTTTTTGTGTGTGCAGTACCCAGGGATGTTCTACTTCTAAGTTACACCCTCATCCCTATTTTATGTTTCATTCTGAAACAGGGTCTCATTAGATTGCTGAGCCTGGTCTGGAGCCTGCAATCCTCCCGTCTCAGCCTCCCAAGTACTGGGATTGTAGGTGTCCACTACGAAGATTAGTTTTAAAAACTAATCTTGGCAGGCTGTAGTTTCCTTATTCATTAAATGAGGCACTGGTTGGTTCTTGAAGTCTCTTCCATCTTTAATATTCTTATTCCAAGATTTGCTTTCATCTTGAAAAATTCCCCAGTGCATAAAGATCTAACAGTAGGTGGTTGAAGCACTTTTAGGAACAGCTATGATATTCCCTCTCATTCATTTATTCATCAAATAGTATTAATTATTTAATGTATTTAATATACACTTAGGTATTGGGAATAGAAGGTGAATGAGATATGGTTCCTGGTCCCAAAAACATAGAGTCTAGTAGGAGGTAGCCATTTAATAAAAAAGTGTCATCAATATTACAGATACTCTGTTAAAAGTATATACCCAGCATAGAATGAGCAGAGTACACGGAGGGGAGAAATCAGCTCTACTAATTAGTTGGGTACAGGTACAGCTGACAAGAAAGGCTTGGTAGAGGAGAATATAATTGAATGAGCTCTCGAATATGAGTTCACTAGAGAGATGGTGGATGGCAGGGAGTAGGTGAGAATGGGGGCCGAAGATCTACTGCAGAAAAGTTACTTGCAATGAATTTAGCTTCATGCTCAAAGGAAACACATTTGATGAATTAAATTGTATTTTGTATATAAAATAGAGAATGATTCTTAATTCATTGATCATGTGTGGTATGTAGGAAGTTGTTCACAATGCAGAAAGGAGAGTGAGTTGTCTTGTGTGTGTGTGTGTGTGTGTGTGTGTGTGTGTGTGTGGTTCTAGGGATTGAACCCAAGGGGATTTTTACCTCTGAGCTACACCCTCAGCCCTTTTAATTTTCTTGCTTAGAAACAGATCTCTCTAGGTTGCTGAGAGTCACCATAAGTTGCTGAAGCAGATCTCAAACCTGTGATCCTCTTGTCTCAGCCTCCCAAGTACTGGGATTACAGGCGTGCTTTAACAAGCCTGGCTGTATATTGGGCTTTATCAAATAAAGAAAAAAAGCCTTAGAAATTTATAGTTTGCTCTTTTTATTCTTCTCCTCTTGTGAATATAAGGACTTACATGACAGCAAGGCATCTCTGAACCTTGGATTTCCTAGTTATAATGAAGGCTAACTGCTAATCTGATGTGTCAACTTGGCTAGGCTGTGGTGCCCAGTTGTTTAGTCAAATCTCAGTATTGGTGTTACTGTGAAGACATTTTAAAAAATATGATTACCATTTTAGTCAGTAGACTTTTAAGAAAGCAGATTACCCTGCGTAATGTGGATGGAACTCATCCAGTCTGTTGACTGTAAGGAAATACTGAAGTCCCCCCGAGAGCAAGGAATTTTGCCTCCAGACTGCAACATAGAAATTCTGTTTTAACAGACTTTAGATTCAAGCCTCCAACATCAGCTCCTGGTGTAATTTTCAGCTGATGGCTTGCCCCTACGATTTCTCAATTGCCAGTCCCCACAATTGTGTGAGCCAATTCCTTAAAATAAATCTCCATATCTTTCTTTCTGCCTCTGTCTTTCTCTTCCTCTGTGTACAAGCGTGCACACACACACACACACACACACACACACACACACAAATTCTGTTTTAGTTTCTGGGGAACACTGACTAACATAGAAGTTGTTTCATGGATATAAAAATAAATATTATGACAGGCATGGTGGTGCACACCTGTAATCCCAGTACTTGGGAGACTGAGAGAAGAGGATCTCAGGTTCTTGCCAGCTTCAGCAACTTAGTGAAGCCCTCTGCAACTTAATGAGACCCTGTTTCAAAATAAGAATAAAATAGGGTTAGGCATATAGCACAGCAGTAGAATGCCCCTGAGATTTCAGTGCCATGAATAAATAAATAAATAAAGTAATAAAATAATCCATGTAAAAAACATCCATCATTAGCAGCCACTCACAGTAGTCTTATCTGTTTTTTCTCCTACTTTTTTTTCTCATTTTCTACCTTCATCTTTACTTTTTAAGGTTTTTCTCTCTTTTCTTTATCCTTTCCTTTGTAATAAAGCAAGTTCTTGAATGCATACAAGTGACATCTTTTCAAATTTACTAACTCTATAAGCAGAAATATTCTATTAAAAGTAGAGTGATATTGCATGACTATTAGTGCCTGTTGTGACATTTACACATTTTCTTTCACAAGTGAGTAATGATAATTCATATGCACCATGTGGCTGTGAGTAATTGCTCCTTTCTGAAGATAAAGGTTAGAACAGTCTATAGCCATCATACTTTATTCAGTGTGTGTGTACAGTTTCAAAATATATCTCCTACAATGTTGTTCTTCCTCTCTTTTTTCATCTAGATATTCTTCATCTTTATGCAACACAAACCATACATTGGAAAAACATTTTATTATTGATTTCTTCATTGGATAAGTAGGATAGTAAATTTGACACTCAATTCACTTTTTCCCCATAGCAATTTAGAAAACACTGGGGTCATGAAGACCTGTATTGAGAAAGTGTCTAGGGATTAAGATGAGAGAAAGCAAGAGAGCTAGTAGGGAGGGAGGGAGTGATTTGAGAGGACACCAAGAAGGCTCCTTATTCCCTCAACTGTCACCAGTATCTAATTACTGGCACCTGATATGTAATTTCTAAGGAAGTCTTAATTCTAAATACTCTTGGAAGGCCACACAGAGACAGAATTCACACTAAGATGCTGCTGATCATAAGCTCCTTCCAGGACAGGATATGTGTCTTGATCATTAAGTTAGGCTCAACCATCAGCACAGATTAGGTGCTTAATTAATATTTTGATTGGATATATGATCCTAGGATTGCTTCTGGGGATTGAATTTGATGAGTCAGATAAGTGTATGGATATCACAGGATTCTCATGGCAGAGATGGGGAAATTGATATTGTGGGAAGGGTAACATTCTCACTGTTATAACTCAAAGAAACTGACCACACAATTTAGAGGAACGAAGATTCATTTACTCACAGTTTTTGGAGATTTGGGGTTTAGTCCACGTGAGGCCTGGCTCTGCAGAGCAGATCTCAAGGTATGGCAGCAGGAAGCAGAGAGAGGGAGAGAACAAGGCCTCTGCTCTCATAGCAAGGAGGCCAGAAGCAAGAGAGTCAGCAAACAAGGGGATTCAAAGACCAAAGCGCAGTCCCTAAAGCCACACCCCCAGGGACCCATCTGCCCAGTCACACCATGCCTGCTTACATTCCTGCCCAGTAAATCCATTACACTGATGAGATACAACCCTCATGACTTAATTATGTCTACTCTGAACTCTTCAGAGCACATTCTCTATCTCAGCATAACAAACAATTAGAGAAATTTGGCAATAGAGTGAGAAAAGTGTACATTTTTATCATTCTGTCGAGAGCAGATGAGGATGTTGTAAAGTTTCCTGTCTCTATTTAGCTTGTAGGTCTGATGATGGTTAATTTTGTGCATCAACTTGACAGACCATGGGAACCCAGATTAAACATTATTTCCAGGTGTGTATCTGTGGGTATCCGGGTGAGATTAGCATTTGGATGAGTGGATTCAGTAGGAAAAATTGCTCTTTCCAATGTGGGTGGGCACCATCTAATCCTTTGAGGACCTCTATTGAATGAAAAAATGGGAAAGGAGGAATTCTCTTCTTTCTCCTGCCTCATTATGTGAGCTGGAACATCTTATTTCATCATCTCATCTTCTCTGGTCCTTGGACTGAGATTTAAACCATTGGCTCCCTGGTTCTTTTTTTATTTTTATGTTTTTGTCTGTGCTAAGGATTGAACCCAGAGGCCTTTTACATCTGATCTACACCTCTAGCCCTATTTTATTTTTTGCTGTGAAATAGAGTCTCAATTGTTTGCTAAGAGTCTAACTTGCTGAGGCTGGTCTCAAACCTCTGATCTTCTTGTCTCAGCCTTCTAAGTACAGGTATTTACCCCCATACACTGTGGCTCTCTGGTTCTTGAGCCTTTAGACTTCAATTTAACTATACTGTCAGTTTTCCTGGTTCTCTCTCTTGCGGACAGTAAGTAGATCATAGGACTTCTCAACATCTCTAACTGTGTCGGCTAATTCCTCATAATAAATCTCTCGTATTCCCTCACCCTCTGACTGTACTACTGGTTCTCCTTCTGCTTTTGTTTCTCTGGATGTTCTGAGCAGATTTAGATTGTGTAAAAGAACCAAAACATGGTCTTAGTCATTTCAAGAATGTTTATTGCAATTGTGACTAATATAAGTTCTTCATTTTTGAATGCTTTATGCAAACTTTATGAAACGTATGATATTTTAGGGCAGAGAGAGAGAGAGAGGAGAGGAGAGGGGAGGGGGAAGGGAAGGGAAGGAAAGAGAAGAGAAGAGATGAAGAGAGGAGAGGAGAGGAGAGGAGAAGAGAAGAGAAGAGAAGAGAAGAGAAGAGAAGAGAAGAGAAGAGAAGAGAGATTATTACAACCTAGAAAGCACGTAGGGCAGTCCATTTACCACAGAGCTCTGTTGTCTATGTTGAGGTCTTGGGTCCATATCAGTTGTAAGTCTAGTCTGAACCTTTAGCCCTAACCTTAACCAGTGCTCAAACAGAATTGAAAGTGGCAAATTTTCAAATGGCTAGCAGCATAGCTGGCCAGTGTTATCAGTAGTCAAAATGGCAAGGTAGCAAGGTGGCAAGGTTCGGTGTCGGAAAAATCTGCAAGTTTTCAGTCTCCACTGCTAACAGTTATAGTACTCAGGTAGCTAAGGACTCATTATGGCTCCTAAGATGTTCCTGGTCATCTTGGGAGGGAGGAGATGTACCTGCCTGTTACCTATCATGCTGGGGCTTTGACCTTGTACCTGAAGTCTGTGTGTTGCCCCTGATACCTTGGTGTGGTGTGCCATGCCTGTGTGTGCCAGGAGAGTTACACTTGCACACTGCACATCATGTGTAAGCCACGTTCAGGTGTGATTTCTGAGTTAAGTCCATCTTTGGCTTTAATGGAAACCTTTAAAAAAAAAATATGTGCCCAGTGCACTGGAGAACCCTGACTAATGAAAGCTTGTATTGTGTTAGTGGGTCAGCTCTGTAGCCAGTCACAGTTGAACCAAGAGTGTCTCCTGCCTTCAGTCCACAAGGCAACAGCCTTTCAGGATGGCAGGAATCCAACGAGCATGCCCTCATGCTTCTGTGAGTTGAGGTCCTGCCCTGGTCAGCAAATACAACTTCCCTGCTACTCCTAATGCAGTATCTGCACTCACAGAAGTCTCGCTATTCTGAAAGAGTTAATGCAGCTTCCATAAGGGGCCTAATTTAGATCCTGGCAGCAGCTTAGCCACTGAAAGAAATATGGCTCATTGCATGCCAGGTGATATAAATTAAAGTTAATGTTATATATGATGAAATGTCCTTTTAGATATTATGTGTAATTTTGAGTATTAGGAAGTCCCAGCAGGCTATTTTTTTTCTTTAGAAACTAGTCTTCCTTCTTTTCAACAAAGCACCAGGAAAAGGTTATATGAATAATCATATTTTTAGCATAGCAGGTAGACTAAACATATAAAAAGTTATTAATAATAGACTGCGAAAATATCTATCAAAAATAATAGGCAGAAGGTTAACACTTAACATCTATTATATTAAAAGATCAAAATTTTTAGGTAAAAATATATATATTAAAAGGGATGAAACTGCCAAAGACTTGTGTAAAGAGGAGATATAATTGGTTGATATGCATATGGAAAAAAAAAATCCCAACTGAGTTACCAAGAAATTAAATGTAAAGCACCTTTGAGTTTTACCTCAGATTCTAGCGGTATGACCCTAGAAAAATTATTTTATCTCCCGCCTTCAGGTTTTTGTCTGTTAAATGGGATAAAAATATGACATTGTTCTAGTATAAGAATTTAGTGCATTATTGTGCAAGTATTAAATATATACTTGTTAAACTTATTTATTTATTTTTTTATATATTTATATACTTATGTATCTGGTACTGAGTATTGAATCCAGTGCCATTCTATGTTTGGGCTACACTCTTTGCCCTATTTATTTATTTATGTTGAAACAGGGTCTTGCTAAGTTTCTAATTGTTTTGCAAAGTCAGTGAGGCTGGCCTCAAATCTGTGGGCCTCCTGTCTCAGCCTTCCAAGTATTGGGATTATAGGCATGCACTACCAGACCTGGTTCTTATATATTATTATTTCTCTCTAGTTTTTTTTTTTTGGTGTGTGTGTGTGTGTGTGTGTGTGTGTGTGTGTGTGTGTGTTACTGGAGGTTGAATCCAGGGGAATTCTACCTACATGCTACACCCTCAGCCCTATTTTTATTTTTTATTTTGAAACAGGGTCTCACTAAGTTGCTGAGGATCTCACTAAATAACTGAGGCTGGCTGCAAACCCGGGGTCCTAATGTCTCAGCCTCCCAAGTATTGGGATTGCAAGTGTACACCACCATGCCCAGCTTCTCTAGTGTTTTTTAAACACAGGTAAATACCAAATGCTAAAAAAAGTATGGGCTAAAATGTTCATATGGTAATATTGTTGCTATTGGTGTAAATGAGAATAACCTTTTTTGACAATCTTTATTAAAATGTGGTTTAAGAATTGTAAACCTTTAGCTGGGTGTGGTGGCACACACCTAAAATCCTAATACTTGGAACTCTTATCAACCTAGTAAGACCTTGTTTCAAAAATAAAAATAAATTTGGGCTAGAGGTATATCTTGGAGGTAGAATACCTAGGTTCAATCCCCAGTATCACAAAAACAATTATAAACATTTTTGCTTTGGACACATAATTCCAACTAAGGCTATTTTTCCAAAGAAAATAAATTAAAAAAGAAAATGGTAACCCTATGCACAATTTACATATTCCTTGCTATTAGAATGCTTAAAAATGTTTCATATGAAGAAATATGATGTAGTCATTATGAATAATAATTACAAAGATTATTCAGCCAATAAAAATCATTACTATGATAAAGCAAATAATGCAAGCAGAATATCAAATGGTCCCTGTAACAAAGATGGAATTTTATGATTTTTCATCAACAATAATTCTGTTTTCAATCTGTATCCCATTCACCATGCAGCTCCAGGATGGAGAGCTGGGAAAATGCCTTTGAGGGAAGGAATAGTAAGTAACACAGAGGGCAGGGAGATTAAACTGGTTCCCTGCTTCTCCTATTCCTGTGGAGACAGAGAGGGAGTTAAGGAAAGCACAGCAATGATGTGTGCTTGTCACTCTCTCCTCTCTGGGCTGAATTATTGGAGAGAGTGGGTGAATTATTGGAGAGAGCTTTGAATTCTGCTCTATTTGAAAGTTGAAGTGGTGAGAGAAGGGGAAGTCTGCTACACATGACAACCTTGTGGGGACATCATGGAATGCTACACAGTGGGTGTGTGTCACACTCTCTATTTGGGGCTTCATTGGGACAAAATGTGGAGGAAGGAGGAATCCTGCACTTTTATTTCTTACCTGTCTGCTTGAACTGGACTTGAACTGCCCTTGGACTGGGATTTACACCACAATATCCCCTGGTTCTTGGGCCTTCAGACTTAGATTGAATTACACCACTGGATTTTCTGTGTCTTCAGTTTGCAAGTGTTAGATCATGGGACTTAGCTTCCATAGTCATGAGAGATAATTCCTTATAGTAAACATTCATATGTGTATATCCTGGGTCTGTTTCTCTGGAGAACTCTGACAAATATAAGAGCCTTTCATGAAGACTGCCTTGAGGTAGAAAAGACCTTGACACATAATCAGTACAAAATTTGGCTCCACTAGGAATTATTTAACAGCTGCGCCTGAGACCCAAGAAAGTAAGAACTAAAGTGATAACAAAAATAAGGAAAGGTCTGCTGTGGTGGTACATGCCTGTAATTACTTAGGAGGCTAAGACAGGAGGGTTGCAGATTTGAGACCAGTCTCAGCAACTTAGTGTGACCCTGTTTAAAAATAAAAAGGGTTACAGGTGTAGGCAGACAGAGAACAACGCTAGATTTAATCCCCAGTACTCCCCCCTCCCCAAAAAAGTAGGGGAAACATTCCAGTATTGATATGAGGTTAAATCATAAATATAGTACCACTTTTTCAGTAGACACCAATGCCAGGGATATGACAGAATAATGACCCTTCCTGCACTCAAACTGGCCACATCCTAATGCCTGGAAGCTGTGAATATGCTATGCTAAATGACAAATAGGACTTTGGGGTGGAGATTCCCCTGGACTATCTCTGAGGGCCCACTGGAATCACAAGGACCCCTATAAAGTGACAAAAGGAGGCAAGAGTTTCAGGGGCAGACAATACGTGATGATGGAAGCAGTAGTCAAACTGTTATGGCTATAAGCCAAGGAAGGTATGAAGCTTCTAGAATCTAGGAAATTTGAAGGAGCAGACTTACCCCTTTGGCCACTAAAAGGAACCCAGCCCTGTTGACACCTTGATTTTAGGACTTCCTGACCTCCAGAACTCTAAGATAGTATAGTTGTATTGTTTTCAGCCACTAAGTGTGTGGTAATTTATGACATCAGAAAAAGAAAACAAATACAGAGCCCAAGGAATAGGCCAGGTCAGCCTCCCTACAACAAAACCAACAGGCATAAAAAAGGCTCTGTGTAGATTTCAAGTCTAAAGAATGTGATGGCCATGTGAGGAGTATCACTGGTTCTCCCATACATTAGGCACTAGCTTGGGGTGGTGGAGGTATAAGCAGGAGACTCTAAATTCAGAAACAGTATTTACTTGAATAATACTCGCTTATTTAATAAAATGGTTTTAACCCAAACAGGCATACATTAGCATAATGGTCAACCTTGATTTTTTTTCTACAGTTACTTATTTGGAGGAGGTGAAAAGTGATAGAATTAAACTCAGAAAGGGTAGGTAGTCACACTGCTGAGAATTTATGCCAGAGTCACAAGCAATACTGATGGTGACACTCAGTTTGTATTTTATTCTATGCACTATTGCAAGTTCTTTACATCTATCAGCTACTGGGATGCTCACAGCAATACTGTAAAGAAAGTATTGATAGTATGATTGTGTTCATTTTCATGGATGCAGAAACTGAGTGATTGAGAAATCAAACAATGTGCCAAAGGTCTTATAGTTTTAAAGATTCTGAGCCAAAATTTGAACACAAACAAACCTGAAAAGAAATATAGGAAATGAAAACAGACTTATTCTTTTGGCAAGATTGTGGATTTG
>PVLC010002055.1:60769-123690 GCA_004027655.1 Graphiurus murinus
GGTACTGGGGATTGAACTCAGGGGCATTCTACCTCCGAGCTACACCCCCAGCCCCATTTTTTATTCTTTATTTTGAAACCGAGTCTCACTAAGTTGCGGAGTGCCTCACTAGGTAGCTGAGGCTGGCCGCGAACCCGGATCCTCCGGTCTCAGCCTCCCGAATGCTGGGATTACAAGCGTGCGCCACCACGCCCAGCTGGATTTGTTCTTTTTATTTTAATTTTTGCAAGTAGCAAAACAAACCTACCATCACTTTTTTGGAAAAAAATTAAATATTGACAATTTCCAATCTGTGAACAAACCATATCTTGAAATTATCAGCCAGGGAAGTTTGAAAAACAAATATATTTTTAGATATGCTAAATTGGGCAACATGATTAACTGTTCTACATTCAAATTTCCCTATTTACAAAATGAAGATAATAACACCTGTCGTAGAGGCATTTTGTGAGCACAGTGACTGAAATACAGTCATTCAACAAATCCTCTTTGCTTTCTTCTCAAAAGCTTTATTCTGATATTCTTCAGAACTAACAACCCATTTTCCCATGTGGAGTTCTTGTTGTGTATATGTATATCAAAACACCGTGTTGCATACCTTGAATATATACAATAAAAAATTTGCAGGTCCGCCAACACATCTGTGTGAGCCCCAATTTGCCAGAAGTTTTAGACTAGGTGTCTTATCAGCTGTAAAAACTACCTGATAAGCGCAACTCAGAGAAGGAAAGGCTTATTTGGCTCACAGTTTTAGGGATTCCCCTCATGGTTGGCGGGCTCCAAGGCAGAAACTAGAGCAGCAGGGCTGGGGTGGAGAAAAGCCACTCTTAGCCATGGGAACCAAAACCAAAGAGGGAGGGGGAAGAGAGCAAGGGTCAAGGCCACGCCCCCAGGGACCCACCTCTTCTACCTCTGCCCTGCCTTCAAAACTGGTTGCGTGCTTAACTCATTGAGCTTTGGGGAGCATTTTAAATCCAAACTCCGAAGCCATATTCAGAGTAATTGAACACCACTAGAAGTGTTGTTTCAATCATTCATTGCTTCTACAGGGAAATGAAATTTGAGTTTCTTGGTACAACAAAGATATGAGCTGTTGGGCCCTTGAGGTGAGACTTGTCCCTGTCTCCTCTGTCTTCTTTGCCGCCCTCCAGCCTTAGCAATGAGCTCTCCATTAATATTGCTGAAAATGTGTTGCTGGTGGTGACGAGGGAGAGGAAATGAGGAATCAGGAGAGACGTAGGAAAAAAATACTTTCCAAACTGGGCTGGGTAGATATTATCGATCAACTTGAGTAAACTCTCTGCAGTTATAGGTGCTCTAAAGAAGATAAACATTCTCCTCGTTGCTTCTGTCAGTGGGTCCTCAGGCCCTAGAGCTAATTCTCTTTCCCATCGACATACAGGAGTCGTTTCTGAAATGCAACACTTAGAATGGATTCTTGTGTGTGGTTCAATGTGCAAAGCTTTTGTCTAAGCTCAGAGGTGAGTATTATCTGTGAGAACCTACACTGTGGCTAAGTGAATTTCACTGTTTAGTAACATGGATGTAATCACTTAATTAGCACATTATTACCATCGAGTGCTTTATGTGTATTACCCCCCTGGCTGCTCTATTTTAAATATTTTAAAAATGTGTCAGGTTGAAAGGAAAGAGGGGGAGGAGAGATGAAATCATCAATAGAATAAATAAATGCATTTAGCCATAAGGCCAGTAATGAAAACTGAACAAAATTAAAAGGCATGAGAAAGGGAAGAAGCACACCGTTATTAGATGTGATCTGAAAAAAAGATAGAGGAGTGTTAATCAATCATGCTATCTCAGGCTGTCTTTGAGCAATGAATTCCAATATTTTTGCCTTCGGGTCACTGCTATAATTTCATAAAAGAAAGAAGGTAAATAGCATTTCTGTTACATTAAGAAAAAAAATAAGAATGTGTTTACTCCCCTGACACCAACTGATCCATAAAGGTCTGTTACTTCTCAAAAGTCTTAGGTTGACATCATCAAATGGGTTTTTCTTTTTTCTTTTTTCTCCCTGACTAGAGAACCAAGTCCTTCTATTTGTATTGCTGCCTTTATCACTGTTATTACATTCCTCCAACTGAACAGCTTATTCATGTGAAACCATAAGGCATAAAATGAAGAATATCCCACTTCCCATGCTTTTCATGCTTCCCACTTCGCCAGTGAACCCACAGCAGCAACAGTGAAGACAGGAGTAATACAGAATCACACTGAGAAGCTAGTCTTGGTCACTTGAGACATCAGTACTCTCTACCATTTTTTGCTCAAAGCATCCTTTTGGATCACTAGACAAATCTTGGGCAGCTGACATTTGGGTTGATTACATAATAGTTTAGGGGATACAAAATATAGAATGACAGCATTAGAATTTAACAGGCTTAACACACAAAAGTAATCATCAACAGGAGTCCCTGAGTTGTGGATGAAATTTGTTCTGTGCGCACATTCCGGATTTTAGAGGGGAAAGAGCAGCCCCATATCAAGAAGATTAGCACCTAGAGGTTATATGAAACATTTCAGGGTGTCCTGGATTAACACTAAGCCTCTGTGTTAACAGCTTGATGTAATGCAGCAATTTTTACCTCTAACACTTGGCCCTTACCAAAGCACACAGCCGGCAAGGAAACTCAAGGAACTTTAGTCCACACACACACCCTCAGGAATCTCGACTTTTACAGACTTGCCTTGTTTGGGATAAATGTGAAGATGTAAGTGAACGAGAAAGATGGATACAAGAAACGAGTACGGGGATGCTGAGGGGGAACCTCTAATGTCTAAAGGGATTATTTATCCTCTTTTTATAGCTCTGCAGTCCAAGGATAATTTTTATCCTGCAAACATTTTATAAATGTTATACTAATTTGAGGAGAAATTACTTCCAGAAGAAACAGTGCTTGTTCTAGTTAACCAAAGAGTAATGAGTAAATAAAGGGAAGAGAATATGTCAGGACCACAATTTAGAATTTCTTTATCTCTTAAAATTATGTACCGGAGTGCCTGTAAACAATGTTTTGGGGTGAACATGCATAATTTTAAAGCATCTGGATGGGATCCAAAAGAAAAAAACTTGGTTGTCTAATCTACATGGCACCAGACATCTGGATATTTGCACATGCTGGTTATTTTTGTAGCTCTTTTCTCCCTAGGCATTTCGAATTTTCTAAGCAGAGTTTCTGAGGCAAGTTTACAGGACAGCATGAGAAATAGTTCGATGTTGATTGTGTCTATAGGTCCTTTTAATGTAAATGGAGGAGATAGTAATACTAAATCTAGAGTTTGAAATAGGGAGACCATGAAGATACCTTATATTCTTTTCCCTTAGCTGTTTTGGGGCTCCTTTGAGCTCAGAGCTCTTTTGCTAGTCACCTGGAGGTGATGTTTGCTGAGTGGACTAGTAGAGATGGAAGGGTTGAAGATAACCACACAGGTGCCTTAGAAGGATTTCTAATTTAAGAAAGTCACAAAGGCATTGAAGATAATTTTTTTTTCTCAAACAAAGCATTTGCTGATCTTGCCTTCCACCTTGTATTCATTTATGTTAGCAACAAAAAGATGGGAGAAATGACAAGATCAGAAACACGTCAATAAGATTGAACAGCAGCAAACCTTTTATAATTGAATGTTGTTGTAGAATGAATCGAATTTCCAGAAAGTTCCTGGAGTACTTGTAAACACTAGGTGGTACAATTCACTGATAGACCATGAGAATGTTGTGAATTTTCCACAACTCCAAATGGACAGCTGGAGATAATGCAGGAATTGCCTGTGTGTAGAGAAGCCTGATGTTAGCAGGAAGTTGCAAAATCATGGCACAGGGAACTGTGTGCTTCATTTCCGCTGCTTCTAATGGGAAAAGAGGTGGAGACATGGAAAAGATCAGTTTGAGAGACAAGGCAGTGGGAAGAGATTGAATTGCAGGAACTGTAGTAAAAGCCATACTGCATTTCTTATCTGAGTGCTATCATATTTATCTCCTGGCTTCCGCCCTCATCCCACAGGATTGAATATTCCCTCTTTAATAATAATAAAATGGAAGGCAATGACTCTGAAAAATTCACACAAGAAACTTCTCAAAAGTTCCCTGTGTCAAGAAAGGGACTCAAATCCTGCCAAAGCGTTTTATTAGGAAAAGAAGTTAGCAGAAAATGTATGAGTCCTACATGTTCCTTCATACACTGTTCTCTGGGAATTTCTGTTTGAAGGCCAGTTCCAAAGAGGTCTGACTGCAGGTCTAATGATGTGGGAAGCCAGGACAAGGTGAACTCAGTCTAGGAAGCGCCAAGGTGGCATAATACATGTGAGCAGCACTGGTAAGAATGTGCAGGCAGGTGAAAACTTGGATTTGTTCTGTACACATTTTAGCATCTGCTGTTTGAAGATGCATTTAGGAATTAAGTCTTAAAGCACTCAAAAAGATCCAGATGGGAGATTAAATCCCAAAGTTTGGCAAAAACATCACTCTGATCATTAATGTTACCAACTGAGGAAAAAATTAATTCCTTAAGCTGAAAGATGAGCAAAATCTGTAGCTCCAGTTTTCATAGCACTAAAAGTGGAATATATTGAGCATGCCCTGCTGTCATTGTGTTATGACATCAATTCTCCAGGTAATTAGTCTCATGGAACATCACCAAATGAGCATATTTTTCTCTCTCTGAACTACAGGAATATTTTAAATGCTTCATGGTAGCCACTTTCTTTAAAAAACACAGATTGATATTAAGAAGTGTGATTAAAGGAAAACAACTTTAACTGATCCGGGTTTTACAAAAACAGCATCTCTTTGCCCTATGACTTTAAACTCTTGATCTTTCAGTTAGTGAAACCAGGTAGGGGCTGAATTTGCTGGGATTTCTTTGTGATGCAGTAAAATAAGAAAAACTATTTCTGTTGCAGTTTTTACTGCTGCACCAGAGTGGATCTCAGATATGCCCTCCAGATGAGCAATTTACAAATGAACTTAGGAAGAACTTGTCTTCTGATTCTCAGATCACTCAACCAGATTCACCATATTTAAAAAGTCAGAGTGGAAAGAGGAAAGGATTTGAACACAGATTTCTTTGTATAGAGTTACTTCTAGTCTGTAAACTCCCAAACCTAAGGAAGGGGCTACCAGGGGAAAACCTCAGATTTCTTAGACTGTATTCCCCATGTCACTACTACACCTGCTTGAAAGGACTTGGATACACGGTGTGCCCTGCTCTTTTGGAGTCTGGGAAGGCAAGAAGTCAGAAGACATTGTTCATGTACCAAATGTGGGTGAATAGAAGAGAAAAATGGGCAGAGTTGCCTTGCTTCTGGTAAAATGGTACCAGTTGGAGATATGGAGGACTTCCAACAGTAGGAATCTGCAAATAAATTCTGGATCCTTTGGGGACTGAGGAAGGTGTCACAAGTTGGCTCCCAGTATCCATCTGGGTCTGGGGACTTTGCCAGAGACATTGAACAGGAGATATCCAAAAGCAAGGTAGGGGCCATAAGTGTCCCTATTAAACCTGCAAGACCACAGTTGAACAGAATTTATTTTAATAGTGTCAATAAAGTCTTTCCATCCCTCTTGACTCCTTCATCACCTACTTCTAAGGGTAAGAAACAAATAAGCTGGGATGGGTTTGAGGAAAGAGGTGATTACAGAATCCCAGAGTAGAGAAATCAAGAATGAGAGAATTGCTTTATATTGTAGGTTTCTAGCCTGCCATAGGGACAAATTGCCAAGCTTGGGTTGTTGCCCTCAAATTAATTTTTATTTTAATTTAAGCTACCCATCTTGACTTCTAAATGGGATTGTGTTTGCAATGGACCTCAGGAATATCTATCACCTAAGAAGCAGCTGCCCTCTTCATCCTCATTGACTACAGGTTACAGGAATGGTGGGACACAAAAATGAAGTTGTGTTTTGATTGTGTCAGGAGTTGTGCTACCTATAATATCTAAAGTCCTGCATTACAATTTCTCTGGATATGTCACTGTTCATCATTTCAGGTTCCTGGGTTGGAAATCATTGGGTGGCTCAGTTACAAGAGGACCAAGCTGGAGTGGTCCCACAGGGCACCATGTTAGAGTCTGGGGCTAATGAAGAAAATCAGTAAGACTGGTCTTATCTGTCTTGACAGTTCAGACATGGGGATCATTTGCATTCATTTGGATTTTTAAAAATAATGCATAAAAATTGATTATCTTGATTATGGCTTTGGTGCTCCTATTAATTTTGCTTAAAGTGAGTATCTATGGTCTCCTGGCCCTGTTTGGAACAGTTAATTTTTTGAGGGGGAGAAAATTCAGTTTCCATTATTTGTAGTAGCTATTTTTCCTCTCCCTTCCTCCCACATTATCATTTTGCTGCCAGATTTTTTGTCTTTTTTAAAACCCTCTCGAGACCTTCACTTTCCAGTCCACCCCCAGATGTCTTTCCCTGGGCATCAACCCCAATAAGACTGTGGAATTACTGTATGGGATGATGTCACAATTGTAAATGTGCCCAAACGGTGACAGGAGTTTTATCTCTATACAATTTATATTCCAATTATTCAACTTATTCAACTCTCGTTGTAGAATCAAAAGAGTCACAGGTAATACATTAAGAAATTGGCCTAGCTGGTCCAATAAAACTTTATTAACAAAACAAATGCAGAATGTTTTTGGTCCACAATAACCTGTGGGCAAAAATCTCTGTTCTAAGCTGTGTTGCTTTGTCATTTTACCCACCCCCCTTTTCCTCTTTTAGATACAATTTAAAGAAAGTAAAGCCAGGTATGGTGACACACAGAATAATCCGAGTACTTGGGAGGATGAGACAGGGAGATCCCAGGTTCAAAGTGAGCCACAGCAACTTAGTGAGGCTGTCAGCAACTTAGATCTTGTTTCCAAATAAAAAAAAATAATAAAATATACCTTGGGATGTAGTTCAGAGGTATAATGCCCCTGGGTTCAATCTCCAGCACCCCACACACATATCCACCCACACATACAAGATAAAAGAAAAATAAGCATGTTTGGGAAAATTGCTTTAGAGATCTTAATGTCACTAAGATATTCATTACTCTAGAGGTGTTGATTTAACCTGGTTTTAAAATTAATCTGTTTCTGTTGTGTAAACACCTTTTAGGTAATAAATGGACTGCCTAGTTTTTATAATAATAATTGACCTTTATTGATATATATGTAGGTTATATAAATGAATCCGTAGGTCAACTGAGCAAGGGCTGTTATTCCCATTTTGAAAAAGAGATAATAAGGACCAGAAGTTGACAGTTTGCCTAAGGCCACAAAGTGGGTCCTTAGTAGATATTAGCTCTATGGCAATTCTGCCAAACTCTAAAGCCATGTGAATGCCCCCTCCACTATATTTTTCCTGCTGGAACAAACATGCAGGACACCTTAATTAAAGTATACTTTTAGACTAAAGTAGAAGGAGAAAATAAGGAAGTCATGACCTTACCCACTGTCAAGCCATCCAGAAATAGGATCAGCAAGCAAGGAACACTTATTTTGATGACCTTGCATTGAAGGCTGACTTAAGATGGGTTTTGTTTGATGCTCTGTGGCTCAGAGAGCTCAAATTGAGGCTCAGGCACTTATTCCTGTTGGAGTTGTTACTTTGTTTTATACGTAGCCATGAAGGTGAATGGCCCTGAGTACTTACTATAGTGGACCCTTGAGTGACCTTCTATCTTTTCTGATTACCTTAATTATTTTGATGGAGAATGACCTGAGTCATTACTTCTTGGACTTAGGTCTGTGCTGGCAACCTTAGTCATTATTAGAAGGACAATAACTAACAGAACCAGTGTGTGTGTGTGTGTGTGTGTGTGTGTGTGTACACTTGCACACATACCCATGTATGTATGTGAGTGAGAATTCAATCCCTTATTTTTGGTAAATATTCTACTTTTCTTGAACATATAGACTTGCCCTCCTAGACTTAGTTGTTGGGAGCTTTTGACTTTCCAAAATAAAATTCACCTTCAAGATTTCTCTGATTTTAAAATGGCTTCATGAATTGGTGAATTATTAATCATTAGGATGACATGCAAGGATACATTTTAGCTTCCATTGAAATAGAATAAACACTGACCAGCTTTGCTCTGTCAGCCAGCACAGGGTGCTTAGTAGGAAGATCGCAGCAGGGAGTGAGCTGTGTGTCCCCTGCCCTTGAAGCGCATCCTAATGCAGGTATTGTTTCCAATTTTCTTAAAGTAAAATTGCTTCTTTTGTGTCATGTGGAAGAAGTAAAAGTTCGCTTTTTAATAGATTGCTGTGATATTAAACTGCTATCTCTGTGTCTATTTGCAGAAATCCCGAAGGTTCAGGAAAATGATTTTGTGAGAGTAATTAGGGTAAAATTTCTGAGGGATAAAAATTTGGGCCAAATATGAGTTTCTAAACAAAATGAAAAGCCAGAGCACTGAATATTAAAGAGGGCTAGAAAAGAAGGAGGGTGACCTTTCTAGTTAGTTGGCTCTGTGATGTGTCATCTAAACTTTTAAAGCTCTCTGGTGGTGGGGAAGGTTTGACTAAAATGGATCACTGATTGTATTAAAATGAATATCTTACAATTCTCATTTTTTATGTTTTAACATTGTTGGGCTCCTTCATTAAACACAAAGCAAAATACCATCTCACAATTTGTTTAGTAAGGATGTGACATCCTTCATTTGGATCATGTGATCCCTTCAAAGCCTTCTGTTGTTTTCATTTTATTTATTTTTTTTAATTTAAACACTTTATTTTGATGCCACCTTTTCATCTCTGCTGTATTTTCCCTTGAGAATCACTCAACTACCAGCAAAAAAAAATTTCCAAAGAAGCTTGAGAAAATTAAAGATGCAGAAGGAATCTCTCAATATTTTGCAAAATTATATCTAGCATTCTTTGGTTTTAGATACCTGTATTTTCTTCTTGTTCTTATCAATCACCAGAGAAAACATGAGGGAGTTGATAAGACCCTATTGCAGTAATCCTTTCTTTATCTCAGGAAAGAAGATTTTTTAGATTATTAAGAATAGATCAAGTTTTTTTTTTTTTTATCTTCTACTTCTTGAATTCATGCAGAATGCTTATAGTGGTCTAACAAAGTATTCTTAATATTTATGTGCTTATCTCCAAATAGTAACAGGAGACTCCATCAGTCTATGCCTTTGTAATATGCCCAGTCTTCTGGCCCCCAAGCATCTTACCTCTTATAGCGAATTCCCTGAAGTCCCTAGGATAGGATTCTCCCAAGTCTCTGTGCAACCAGCAGCTTCAATTACTTTAAACGTGTTCCCTGGAAGAACTAACCAATTAACTTGATACTAATCATTATCAAACATAAATTGATTCATTTATCAGCTGTGTAACTTACAGGAGAATCCTGAAACAAAAGGAAATAAAAAAAATGAATTGCAATGAAGCAGAAGCTTGTAGAAGAAACCACCTCTGAGAAGGCAGGACAGGTGGAACTCTGCAAAGGATCCTTCAGTTGCAGCAGAGGAGTTGGTCCTTTGAAAAAAAAATAGTGGGGCAAGTTTGTGGGTGTGTAAATCCTAATTTCTGCATATTTTATTTACATTATAGGAGGGTCTTTTGGTGGTTTCTTTCACCCATCTCTCCCAGGCTTAACAGTTTGTGTGTAGTCAGAGAATAGATACATCTCCCAAGCTTAGGAATTGTGACAAGATCCCACCAGGACTTTGCATTTGTTGACATTACCTGCATATTAATTTTTTTTTTCTGAGGTGACATCCTGGGATGTGGCTACATCTGAGAACAGGAAGACTGTATACTTATAATCTTCCCTCTCGATCCAGGATTATCCCGTTTCCTCTTTTTTCCCAAGATGCTTGGACTCTATCCTGCTGCTAAGCTTCTTTTAGCACTCAAGAAATATATTTACTAGAAAGAATGTGTGGCACTCTGTTCTAGGTACTGAGATGGAAATTTATAGCCTAGTCTTGAAAAACTCAACAATGTTTTTTGTTTGTTTGTTTGTTTTTGTTTTTTTTTTACCTCAACACCTAGACGTGAGTCCTCAGCTTAGACTCTCCTCCTAACCACTTACTCTCAATATTTTCCTTGAGCCCCAAATCTGTTGAAAGAGCAGTCCACACCCACAGACTCCCTCAATTGGTATGCATTTTTCACGCTAATTCTTTGTTCCAGTGTGAATGTAGTTTCTAAAGTCTTCAATGACCAGCTAGATGCCAAAACCAAGACCATTTATTCAGCCTGCTTGGTTTCTTAATTGCATTTACATTACTGGTGACTCTTTCCTTCTTGGAACTCTGTTTATCTGGATCTCCTCTTATATTTTCTTATTATCATTTAATTTTTTTGTTATATTTGTCCTTTAATTGTTCATGGGCTTCAGGGTTCTGTTTTTATCCTTCTTCTTTGATGATTAAAAAAACTTTTTCCTAGAATATCTGACTCACTTCAAAGTCTATGGGGATAATAGTATATCAACATTTATCAATATTATTTAATAATATTAGTCATATTAAAATATTTGATTAAAAATAATTGATTATATTGAAGTAGTATATAAATAATACATCAGTAGTTATCAGTTACTGAGTTCATTGCTTAATCCAGGATGACTTGTATATTATTTATTGCTGTTATACTATATATGTGTGAATTTAGTTCTTTTAAAAGCATTGAACATGCAACAATATTCTTTTTGTGTAGATACAATTTTTTATTAGTCCATTAAATTATATATAATAGTGAGATTCTTTAGTACATGCGCAAGAGCATAATCCAGTCAATTTCATTGGTAACAATATTGTCTCCATATCAAAGTTGAGGAAATGGAATTTCAGAGAGACTGAGCAACCTGCCCCAAGGCACACAGACACCAATTGGCAGAACTTGGATTGGAGATGATCCCCTACTGTCTGCACAGCCCATCTTCTTTTTATCAGGACAAGTATGGCTCCGTGAATTCTCTAGTCTAAAATCTCCTCCTCCTGTGGTTTTGATTGCCCACTGATGATCACTTCTGTCCTTTAATTAAGGAGTTACAGGATACCCTTGTGTGCCAGGCCCTGGGCTAGGTACTTTACATCGTAGACACTGAGTTCCTCCTAGGGACTTTCATTCCTTCCACACGTAACCATATTGTGCTCCGTCCAAAAGCTTCCTTTTTCCTTCGCTAGTGAAATTGGCAGCTTCTCCTCTATTTCCCATCTCAGTGGATTCTTAGTTCCAGGTTCATAGCAACCTTTCCAGAAACCTTGGGAAACAAAAACAAGGACCCAGCTGTCACTCCAATTTTACGAAGACTCCGGAGTGGGGTCAAGAACATCATGTACTTATAAAACTCCATAGCTATTCTGACATATAAGTAGGTTGGGAAACATTTTAATATTTCACATCATGATGTTATCTTATTCTTTGAAGTTACTTAAAGATTTCTTTTTAACCTGCTCCTATATTTAATTAGTCACACCTCTTCCAGATGCCACTTTTCAAGTGTCTTTTGAAGACGTTGCCTCCTGTTTATTCTTTCATTGACTCTGCTATATTTCATATTCTCATTATTTTTCTAGGTTCTGAGGAGGTGGACTTTTAATAAATATTTCTTTATTTCCTCTTGAGTAGGTCTATACTCTCCCTAGAGCGATATATATACAATTTTTTTCAGTACTGGGGATTGAACCTAGGGACATTCTACCTCTGAGCTACACTCCCAGCCCTATTTTTATTCTTTATTTTGAAACAGGGTCTCATTAAGTCGTGGAGGGCCTCATTCCTCCTGCTTCTGCCTCCCAAGTACTGAGATTACAAGCATATGCCGCCATGCCTGGCTATGATATTTTGAGAGTTCAAACTTGATGATGGCACAATCCAGCTCAAAACCTTCCATGGTACTTGTTATCTGTAGGATAAATCCCAAGCCCTGCAGCTTGGTGCATCCATCTCGATTGCATTTTTGTAACTGGCCTCATCTCCTACCCTGGTCCTCACTGCGCTTCAGTGTGGTGCTAGCTTCCTCAATCAACAACAACAACAACAACAAGATTTAGGATGCAAGCACATTATTTCACTGTTTTCTGCATATGCAATGGGAGAAGACACTATGTGATTATCAACCCAAGTAGATGTCCACGCCTGGAAACATTTTGAATGCATAGCTTTCTAAGTGAAAACATTTCCTTTCGTTTTGTGAAATGATTACCACAGAGTAATTAACATGTTCATCACTTTATAAAATTCCCATTGTGCATCTGTGAGCATGTATGCATGGGTGGTGAGGACACCTGAGATACGCTGTCCTGCAAATGCCAAGTACATAGTAGTACACCGTATGACATTATAACTGTATTCACCACGTTACTCGTGTGGCCGAGGCTGGTCTCAAGCCTGAGATACTCCAATCTTAGCCTCCCAAGTACTAGGATGACAGATGTGTGCCACCACGCCCAACCAATCTGCTCAATTTGTTGAGTCATCAAATGGGTTTATCCACTGATGAAGTTAGAGCCCTCATGATTCAATTATTTCACCTCTGAATATTGCTGCATTGCCCAACACATGAGATTTGGGGTGTCATTCCCGATCCAAATTGTAATACCCACTAATTAACATTTCCCATTTTCTCTACTTGCCAGTCATTGGAAACCACTATTCTACTCTGTGGCTGTGAGTTCAGTTTATTTATTTATTTATTTATTTATTTATTTATTTATTTATTTATTTATTTTTGTGGTACAGGGGATTGAACCCAGGGGCATTCTACCTCTGAGCTACACCTCCAGCCCTATTTTTTATTCTTTATTTTGAAACAGGGTCTCAATTGCAGAGGGTCTCACTCAGTAGCTGAGGCTAGCCTCGAACCCAGATCCTCCAGTCTCAGCCTCCCAAGTACTGGGATTACAAGTGTATGCCACCACGTCCAGCAAGTTCATCTGTTTTAGATTCCACAGGTAAGTGAGATCATGCAGTATTTGTCCTTCTGTGTCTGACCTATTTTTATGAGCATAATGTCCTCAAAATCCATTCATATTGTCTTGAATAGCAGGATTTCCTCCTTTTTTGTCTGAATAATATTGTTATATATATACATATATAACAACATTATTCTGATATATATATATATGCCATATAGATATACCTACCGTATTACCTATTGATATGATCCACCAACCTACTTCTGACTATATAATAAAAGGAAATTAAATCAATATCTTGAAGACATATCTACATTCCCATGATTGATTATTGGAGAATTTTTTTTTACAATATCCAAGGAATGGAATCAACATAAAGATTGTGTGTGTGTGTGTGTGTGTGTGTGTGTGTGTGTGTGTGTGTGTAGTACTGTGGATTGAACTCAGGGGTATTCTATCTACAAGCTATATCCTCAGTTCTTTATCTTTTTCTTTTGTTGAAACAGGGTCTCACTAGGTTGCTGAGAGTCTTGCTATGTTGCTGGGTGTGTTCTCCAACCTGTGATCCTCCTGTCTCAGCCTCCCAAGTATTGGGGTTATAGGCAAACAACACCATGCTGGTCTAAGGAGAGTTTATTCTTGATGTTTAAGGTGATGAATTTATGTTCTGCAAAGACAGGATGATAAGAACAATTATCTCTCTGATTTCCATAGAAAGGATGAGGTTAGCAGAATTTCTGAATTGTTCATCTATTTGTCAAATATGATGCCAAAAAATACTGTTATTTTTGTATTAAAAATATCTCTTCCTTGCCCTTTATACTGTCCACTTCCTGAGGATAGGACTAATGCTGGTTTGTCTGCCAGGATCACTTTTCCATCCATCAACAGTGCCCAGTACATAGAAGACATTCAGAAAATATTTTTGTCTGCTTATCCGATTTGCACTTTTATAAAATATTTCAAAGAAGCTGTCCCTCACTTGTTCGTAACAATGATGATGCACGGAGAAGAGTCTGAGATTGTGTGTGAGCTCCTTATACAAAATTCCCAGCTATTAGTCGGTTGCTCCTTTCACTACCGTGGAAGCAAGATGATGAATGAAAAGAAGATCTCCATTGATTTTTAGACAGTTTAATAAATGTGTATTTTACGTAATTTACAAGTGACTTCCAAGTTTGTGGACTCTGATAATATAGGCTAAGCATTTGAATATTGATTCCGTGGATCTCGAATTTTCTCTCCAGTAATGACTTAAACCTCCATGACTCAGAGGGAGATATATGTGTATGACACACTCATTTGGTTCTTTGGTTTTCTATAATGGGGGAAACAGTCCCTTCTGAAGCCACTGGTTTGTACCCTGATGCCATTGATCAGGTTACCTTTCTCATTCTATTTGCTTGCCAAACTCAGGAAGTTATAAATGGAAACAAAATGATCCAGTCCTTTTAAAAATCCAGCCACTGTACTCATTCCATGACCTCTTGCTGCAGAGAATTCTATAACCCAGCTAATGAAGTATTACCTATTATTAGATCTAAATTTACTGCCTACTAATGTCATTGAGTGTCTCTCTGCTCTCATATTATGGAACAGGGTAAAAAGGAAAAGCTCATTTATTTTCGTGATGCCCTTCATTCTTTGGAATCTCTTGCATAGCTTCCTTCTTTTTTCTCATTTCTATGCTTCAAATTTTGTTGGTCTGCATTTTGAAGAGGGGCAATTATTATTGTGTTTTAAAAAATAGGAATGTAATAACAAAAGCGCTGTCCCATATTTGTTTCTGGGGGAAAAAAACAGTAACCAGGAAAACAACAATTATGTGCTAATTCAGATTTATTTCTGGGAGGCTTGAACTGCTCCTGTGGCAGAGCGGCGTGTCTTTTTGCTGGCTTTCGCTTCTGTCTTGGATATTGTTTCTTCTGTCTTCTGGAAGATTTTCAAATATCATTAGGGGTCTTTCAGTATGTTCCGTCGTTCATTTCATGTCTTTTATTTCCCTAGTAAAATTCCGGCTGCCTATAAAATGACTATGGTGTTCTTCCCTCCCTCCCCCATGGGTAGAAAGATCTATAGCTTTGTATAGTAAGAGATGGAAGGCTTGTGATTGAAATACAATTGAATCTTAACCACAGCATCTAAAGCTGCCATCAGGGTGAACATTTAGAATGAAAACTCGATATTCTGTTACCTTCCAAGAATATAGAGAGTGAAAGCTTGTATGCTATTCCTTAGTGGAATACTATTACCTGGCATTTAAAAAGAAGGAAAAAACTTTATAAGAAGACTCCTGTTATATTTTACTCTGACAAAATTCTCTAAAAGGTACTGAGGTTCTGGAGCAGAGAGACAACTAGGTCATCAACTCTCTCTAATGTATTAATTAGTCCCTTGTCTCTGGAAAGTGCTAGTCTTTCTAGAGATAGAGTTGTTGTGAACTTCAAAATAGCCACAACACAACAGAAATCACACTGAGTATGAAGAAAACAGTCAATTGTGTTGAAGTCACAATTTCTTTGTACTTTAAAGAAAGTGATCTTATTCTACCCTTGTCTGAAATTGTAACCCATATAATACTGAGTCTCAGGGACGCTATACTACCTGAATTAGGACAGTCATAGAAAGACAATACTATGATTTCACTTACAGAATGTATCTAAAATGGCCAAATTCATAGATTCAAATCATACAATGGTAGTTTCCAGGGCCTGGTGGGAAGAGGAAATGGGTGTTACTAATTAGTATGCATAAAGTTTCAGTTAAGTAATGAATAGGTTCTAGAGATCTACTCTTCAGTCTCATGCCTAAATTTTGTTCAAAAAGTATGTCTCATAGTGTTCATACCCTAGTGAAAAATTTAAAAAAGGTAAAAGAAAGATGAGTTTGCATTGTTAAGCAGTCAGGCCAGAACTAATGAAAACTAACAGATGTGGAGTCACCTGTGACCGTAATGAAGGCCCTGAAGGGAGGGATGGATGCCCCAGCAAAGAGGGTCCTGGGGTTGGTTCCAACTCAGACCTATCAAGAAAGCATTCAGTTACTGTCAGTTTCCCAGATGCTTCAAGAATTTTCTGCAAATAATTTCCTGATCTCCATTTCTTCAGTTTTCAATGCCATATTTGAATGGTTCCTACCTGAAATCCTATACTTGTTTCTGTGAACTCAGTCAACTCCTGACCGATAACTTATTTGGCATGAAAGCAAGATGCTGCTCCCAAAATGGCATGAAAATATTTTCCTTTTGCTTTGCAGTTGGATGACAAGCAGTGAAGAAAGCAACAGGGGAGACTGAAAAGATAGTGGCCCATGTTATGTATGACATTAAAAATATGATCATCTCCTATGCCTTGGAAGATAGATTTTGTGACATCTCAATTCTAGAAGAGGCTGGAAAACAGAACTGCAATAGTATGTACTTGCAACTGCTAGTCAAACTGATAAGGTATTAGACAAAAGAGAAAAGTTCAGGAAAGAATTGTCTAGTTTGCAAGCAGACATGAAAAGAGAGAGAGCACCCAGAGATGGAGGGCCTTGAAAACTTGGAAAAACCTTCATCTTTTAGAGATTTCTTTAAAAAGGCTTTGAACGACAGAGGTTCAGTAAAGCTTTTCAGCTGAAGCAAGTGAGTCAGTGGGAAGATCAGACTGAGGATGTAGTTGTTCCGATCCTTATTTCATATACCCTCCATGCAGTCACCAGTGCATTGACAAACTATGTTTAGAAAGATTTTCCATGGTGGCTACAAGCATGTGGAATTGCCTTGAAGCAAATGGATTAGATGCCTACCAGGTTAGAGAGAGAACTGTGCTGACAAAGAACTCATGAGCCTATTCTAATAAGATAGTCTCCTCCTTTGGATTATTATATTTTTCCTCCATTATCTTATTGGGAGGATATGTAAGGAGCCAAAACCTTTCATTTTTAACCCAAAGAATGCCAGGTCAAGAGGAGCTGCTTATAGATCTTTATGGAGGTTACAGTACATCTTGCTGACATTCTGGACCCCAACCTGTGTGCAGTGACCAGGCTGTCTTCCTGGGGATGAGGTGAGTGTGTTCTGTCTGCCAGGAATCAGATGGAAATGTCCAGAATTTTCTATACAGACACACCATGGCACAAGCAATGTGGAATATCACACATGCATTTATTCTTCAGTAAGGTAAACTAGATTCCAAGATTTCATGCACATAATTTGGTGGCCATAGGTCTTGGTTCCGGATGATAGAATTCTCTTCAAAGATGTGTAAGCCAAGAGATGTTCTAGCTTTTCATGTGCAGCCAGTGAGGGCCACGTATTGACAAAAGCAATGTCACACAATGGGAGGAACTAGGTCACAGAGTTTCTGCCAGGATCCCAGATTCACCTTTGCCGTGTTATGTCACTCGCTTATCTTCTCTTGACTTGTATGCCACTCATCTGAAGTTAAATACTTGCTACTTTGGGCACACCTAATTATATCATTCTGTCCCAAATGACATGCTCAATTTGAGCTAAAGGGTTACCACATTGGGAGCATCTAACTTCCTTATCGTTCTGGTTGTATTAAACTTATGAAACACATCTTTGAATAACTATTTAAAATAAGTTATTAAGCTAAAATTAGTATAATATTAAAATTATAGCCCCAAATGTTATAGAGACAGAAGATAACCTTGTAGAAACTAAATTGTTGGCTGGGCTGGACATGGTGACACAGACCTGTAATTTCACTACTTGGGAGGCTGACACAGAAGGATTCCAAGTTCAAGAAGAGCCTCAGCAATGTAGTTGGACTCTCAGCAACCTACTGAGACCCTGTTTCAAAATAAAATGAAAAGGAGCTGGGGGTATAGCTTAGAGCTAAAATGCCCCTGGGATCAATCCCCAGTACCACAGAAGTAAATAAATAACTTAGTGGCTGGATAGAAAGGCTAAATAAATACTCACTAGCTGGAGATACATTAAAAGCAATTTGACCTGTAATAGGTAGTGAAAGCATATCACTATCTAAGGTGCTCTGGCTGAAAAATAAGGACAGCCTCTAAGGTAAGTCACATATTATTATTGTCCTCTTAGAGGACAGCCTCTAAGATAAGTCACATATTATTATTGTCCTCTTAGAGGACAGCCTCTAAGGTAAGTCACATATTATTATTGTCCTCTTAGAGGACAGCCTCTAAGATAAGTCACATATTATTATTGTCCTCTTAGAGGACAGCCTCTAAGATAAGTCACATATTATTATTGTCCTCTTAGAGGACAGCCTCTAAGATAAGTCACATATTATTATTGTATGGCACAAAGTAGAATCAGTAATTTTCTTCAAAATTTTTACAACTTTTTGGAAGGCATTGTTTGAAATCCTAAGCATTGTTATACATAGAAATTCAAATTGTGTAGAGCTTTCTGCAATGATGGAAATACTTTGTATCTGTGTGGTATGGTATGATAGCCATTAACCACATGAGGCTACTACACAGTTCAAAGATGGTCAGGGAAACTGAAACCTTGAATTTTAAATTGTTTAATTTTTATTAGTTTAAATCAAAATAGTCTCATATAGAGCCATGTGTGGTGGCGCACACTTGTAATCCCAGTACTTGAGAAACTGAGACAGGAGGATCTCAGGCTCAAAGCCAGCACCAGCAACTTAGCAAGACTATATTTCTAAATAAAAAAAAAATAGAAATGGGGGTGTAATTTAGAGGTGGAAGACCCCTGAGTTCCATTCCTAGTAACACACACACACACACACACACACACACACACACACACACACATACACACACACACACACACACACACACACACACTGTCTGATACAGCAAGTAGCAATTGAGTAGGACAGCACAGGTATAGAGCTTACCTGCCCAGTAGGGTCAGGGTTCTGATGGCCCAAGGTAGGAAAATCTAGGTAAAATATATGTAACATCTTATTGAGCCTGATTCTTTCTGCGTATGTATACCAAGGCAACTTTCACTGCCACTTTACAAGTGATATTAAGAAAAGAAGCTGTCACAGTGGTACATGCCTGTAATCCCAGTAGTTAGAAGGTTGGGATAGGAGGATCTCAGATTCAATGCCAGTTTTAGTGACTTAGCAAGGTCTCAGCAACTTAGGCCCTGTTTCAAAATAAAATAGGGCTGGGGATGTAGCTCAGATATAGAATGTCCCTGGGTTCAATCCCCAACACCAAAAACAAACAACTAAATTAACAAAAAAGAATTACTAAAAGAAAACAAAGGTTTTTGATAAAATAAAGATTGCATAGATTAACTCACACATCACACATGCATAGTCTATAGAATAACAAAAATATATCTTTACATTTTTATAGTTTAATAATTAAAAACTAATAATTTATAACGCCAAGAATAGTTCTCATCTGGGGAAGGAATATAATATGCCCCAGGTAAACACAGACAAATCATCTGGCTATCAACCAACCAATCCATTTTGTGGAGTGGTATACAGCTTTTCCTTTAAAAAACTTAAAATAACTACTCTCCCATGAGGATGGGAGCATTAAGTATTGCAGAAGCCTGACTATTAAATAGTTGTTAGTCATATTGATTTATACCCACTTTTGCCTTTTCCCCCCATGAGACGCCTTGTGAAATATATTATGTTAGAACCAACCAGAAAGAAGATTGTGGCCAGTGGTCACTGCTGCAGCTCAGCTGTTATAAAGTCTCCTGATTCCTAGTCAGCCCTGTAAGAGGCAAACTAGCTGCCCAGTTCTGCTTATAAGTTCCCTGGTGCTTTTTATAAGTCCTAAAAAAGAAGCAAGAATGCACATAATCTTAAGGAGTACAGAAAATTACACACAGGAAAAAGAAAAGACCAAAATCAATGCCATTTCTACTCAGGGGCTAACATTTTCCTCCAAATGATTTCTCTTCCCCATGTACTGGAGTCTAGCAGGTGGAGATCAGGAAAATACATTTTTTCCACAAAATTCTGTCCATCCTGCCTGAAAAATCTGTATTAGGTTGTTTAGTTAATGGGGAAAGCAAATTTTGAGTCTGCTATGGTGGGGCAGGGGGGCTTTCTTTTATTTTGCATGGCCTTCCTATCCTACTCTTCCACTCATTCTGATGAGTATGACTGTCTGCCTTTTTTCTCCCCTTCCTGGTGCACAAAGATGGCCTCTTCCCGGACTAGGAAAGACCCATTGAAAGAATGTTCTAATAAAATGTACTTTCTGCAGTTCTTTGATATTCCATTGAAACACATGCACATTTACCTTAGGGAGGGGGCCGGGGAAAAATTGTGAATTAGTTACCAAACTCACATTTAAACCTAGCATTTTTAAAAGAATAGCTCTAAAATGAAAACCTAATGTGATAGAGTAGACTTTTAACTGCAAAATTAAAACAAGTCATTTGCTTCTGACTTATTTTTATAGATGTTGAAACGAGACCCAGGGTTAAATACCCAAGACCAAATGCATCAAAGGGATGCTGGTAAAAATGAGTTTCATGAAACAGGCACCACATTCCTCATTCTTGGCCTCTGCTGTGCAAACCAACACTGTTCTTGCAGTCTTTATCACTGCATTTCTACGTGGACTAACCATGACCAGTGTTATCTCATATCTGAGAGGCTGGGGCAGCTGATGCTCAAGAAACCAATAACATTAATTATATGGAAAATTTCGTGAGAAGTAATTTTTCCTTCTCCAGAATGGGAGGTTTTCTGGGATATCTCATTTTCCATCAGTCTTCTCTGTACATTTGTTACCATTGCTTTTATTACTATTGCTTTTGATTCCCTTGGTTGAATTTTTGTTTCTACACTGAACACTAAAGGGGCAATTAAAAACAAGCATATAAAGCAATGTATTGCAACTAAGCTTTCAAAAATTGTTTTTTTAACTGATAGATCAAGGCCCTACCTGACTATTCATTTAAACTTCTACCTGGCTTGTGAGAAGCCTATCCACACCTTGTGTCATTGCATTTGGAGCAATAGTATATGATAGTGGGGCATTTGCTGAATTTCTCTAGCTGAAAGAATTTCCAGAATTGGACAACTCTAAGTGAATTGTTACGAATTACTAAACTTCAAGAGGTTTTGTTTTCATGTGGTAGAGTGTTCAGAATTCTTAGAGCAAGGAATAGAAATGGTGAAAATATCATACTAACAAGTCAAAAAAAAAAAAAGGGAAAGAAAGAAAGAAAAAGAAAAGCAATGGCCAGGTCTATGCAAGTCTCCTAGGAAGATGAGTTTACAGAATCTATTTAAATATCAAATAGTAGAGCTGGAATCTGGGTGGTTGAGCTGCATTCCAAGCTGCAAAATTGTCACATATATTTTCTTGCGACATTATAGGAATAGATCTGGCAGACAATCTGAGGACTTCAACGAGTGCCAATAGCCCGGATACCCACAGAGCTACACCTCGAAGTGCCAAGAGAAAATCCATTCATCTAGCAATGGCTGTATCTGTTTGCAAATTAATTTACTTGAATAAATTCCCATTCCCCTGAAAACGAATTCAGAGAGGACACATAGCCTGCTGATAATCCAAGTAAAGTGTGTTTTACAGATGGAAGATTAATATGGCCAAATGTTTGGTAGTACTTTCTTTTTTTAAAAAAAGAAAAGGATACTTACCACGAATCAAAAGCAGCTGTGAGAAAAGAAAAGTAACAGCAGACAGTTGTTCTAGTGCAAGAAACAGTATTTTAGGAACAGAATAATGGTATAACATCTTCTTGATTTGGTGTGTGTGTGTATGTGTGTTTGTTGTGATGAACACTGGGAGAGGATAATGAAAACAGTAATGATTCTACCTAAGAGTAGACAAGGACCTGACAAAAGTCTCCCCATTTAGAAGACATGCATATTTTTATCCAGTATTAGGAAGTTATTCTCTATTTTCATGAAAGTACTCATTTTTTTTTTTACCTTCCAATGAATCATTGCTTAGAACTAATAATGAATATCATCTATTTTTCTCTGACTGACTAACTGGGATCACTTTGCAGAAGAGCAAGAGAGTTCAGGAAACTGAGCAGCCAGGGAAACAACAAGCAGAGAGGAGAGCTGACTCTGGAGCTCAGGGTACTGCAGGGATATTGTTTCCATCTACATTCTCACCACTGTCATCCATAACACCTGACCACCACGACTTAGAGGATGGAGATTTATTTTCTTACAATTCTGGAGATTTCAGGGGTTCAGTACATGTTAGGCCAGGTTAAGTGTGGGGAGCTCAGGACATGACACATGGAGGAGAGAGGGAGAGAGGGAGGAGAAAGGGAGAGAAGGAGAGAGGGAGAGAAGGAGAGAGGGAGAGAAGGAGAGAGAGAGAGAGAGAGAGAGAGAGAGAGAGAGAGAGAGAGAGAGAGAGAGAATCCTAATCCAAGGAAGCATCCTCAGCAACCAAGCCAACATGGCTGTGTTGTCTACAGCATGATCAGGGGGATATTCTAAATCTAAACCATAAAAAATACACAAATACGTAGTGCCCAGGGAAGGCACAATGTGTATTCTGGTCACCAGAGGCAGGAAGTGAGAAAGCAGCCTCTGAAAATGAGGTGTGGGGACACCATGGAAACCACATCCTTTGGACAAAGGTGGCATGGATACTTTTACCTGAATGTTACCCCTGCCTTGTCTTAAAAAATGGCTAGTATTCAAGTGGATAAGGTTGACAGCTGTATGAAAGAATAACTTCATAAAACGTAAAAGGAGCAAAGGATTATGTAGTAAATGGCAAGCCTGTTTTATAAAAGAGGCGCGTCTAAACTAATTGGAGGCAAAGTTATTTTGAACAAATGATGGCTCACACGGCTCAGCAAATTTGATTTTTAGAATACATTTTAATGCATGATGTTTTGAGACTTTCAAAGCAAAGAGTGCTAGAACTGATATAACTGGTAATTGATCTATCTAGTGCTCATTTGGAGTAAAATCAGTCCTCTGGAATCAGGCCCCATTACTTGTCCTGCTTCTGTATTGTTACCCACTCTCCCATGTTCTCCCAACACCGGCGTTTGTCTGGTGCCAAGACTCATCTCCTTCTGGCTGCCTTCAGTGAATTCCAGGCCCTTGAG
Organism: Graphiurus murinus; assembly: GCA_004027655.1. Classification (NCBI taxonomy): domain Eukaryota; kingdom Metazoa; phylum Chordata; class Mammalia; order Rodentia; family Gliridae; genus Graphiurus; species Graphiurus murinus. Next base: position 83,714 of record PVLC010002055.1, read on the forward strand.
GTCATTGCTACTACCTGATACCCACAAGACTCCATGCACCAGCTTCTTCCATCATTTCCCACCTTCTGGAACCCTTTCACAATCACCTTCTAAAAATCCCTCATATCCTCAACTTCTACTATGATTGTTTCCCTTGCCTTTTCATTTTAGTGGAAACCAGATTCTTCCCTGGTGCTTTACCATGAAACGCTCTCAAGGACTGGCTGGTTTCTCTCTCAAATCCGCAAGCCACTGTATCTAAAGGTGAGGGATGCGTCCCCTTTGACTCATTTAGTGTTCTCAGACTGTGTTTTTCCTTAAAAGGTCCAGGTTTGATTCTCATTTGCATATCACCACTCCTTGATGCATTTTCTCCCACCTTGAATGCACTGTTACGTTGTTCTCACAGCCCTTCCCTACCTCATGCCTTCTCTTTCTTCCTTACCCAGCTTCAATTTTATGCTCAGTTACTATTGACACTCCCTCGCACAATCTTGCTTTCCTTGTCCTAGCCTCAGGTTATTGTATTTGTTCGGCCAACTACCTTGACTAACCCTGGCTCTTCCTCTATTCTGCCCCTGCACCTGAGCAATCAAAGTTGAGAGAGAAAATCACATACCATGTTCAAAACCAATTAACCTTAGTGGGCCCCGAATGCTTCTTGGTAGTCATGCTATTTCCTGACTCTTTTCATTGTGTTAGACGACAATGTCATATAGTCTTCCCCTTTGACATCCATTTTCACCTTATCACAATGTATGTACAATCTACTTTCCTTGCCATTCCTATGAGAGTGACTGGCCATGTTCCCAGCTAAGACTTAGTCTTCCTCTTGTGCACTAAATACCATTTTCCCTTGTCTACTCAAAGGCTTCTTTCCAGTAATTCTCATCTCTCTGTTGCATCATTAATCCTCCCTTCTCTATTGAATAGTTTCCATCAACCTACACTATGCTGTTATTTCTCCAAAAAAAAAAAAAAAATTAAAGAAGCTCCCTAAGCTGCCTAAGATGCTGAAAGAAGGCCAAGAGGAGGAAAGTGGCTTTGGTCCCTGCTGTTGTGAAGAAACAGGAGGCCAAGATGGTAAGAAATCCCCTTTCTTGAGAAAAGGTCTAAGCATTTTGGCGTTGGATAAGACATCTAGCCCAAAGGAGATCTCACTCACTTTGTCAAATGGCCCTGCTACATCTGGCTAAGGGATGCTTTTTTCAGGATGCTGAAAAATGGTCCCTGTCATTAACCAGTTGGCCCAGGCCTTGGACCACTAACAGCTACTCAGCTGCTTAAGCTGCCCACGACCACATACAAAATGAGAGAAGAACCAGACACCGTTGGCCCAGGCTGAGATGAACACTGCTAGCAAAGGAGATGTCCCCACCAAGAGACCACCTGCCCTTCAAGCACATTGGTGGAGAAGAAGAAGGCTCACTGCACATGATGTGGATCCATGGAGCTGGTTGGGCTCCTGTGTCATAACATGAGGTTTCCAGCTGCATTATCAAGAAGGAGGTCAGTCTGGAACATCTACTTCACCTGAAGACCTGTACCACCCTTGCCTTCACACTTGTTAACAACTCAGGAGTCAAAGGCCCCCTGGCTAAGCTAGTGGAAAGTGTCAAGGCCAGTTACAAAGACAGATAAGATGAGATTCATTGCCATCAGGAGGCCATGTCCTGGATCCAAAATCTGTGGCTCATGTTGCCAAGCTGGAAAAGGCAAAGGCTAAAGCACTTGCAACCAAACTGGGTTAAATGCACACTTGTTAAATTTTCTGCACATAAATAAGATTAAAACTTCCTCCATCCTCCCACAAATAATTAAAATCCTCTCTGACCCCACTTTGCTTTCCTGTTACTTATTCCATTTCATTCCTTTCTTTTATGGCAAGACATCTCGAATGGGAGTTTACACTTGATGACTCCAATTTCTCCCTTGTCCTTCTCTCTTGAAACCGTTCCAATCGGATCATCATTCTACCCTCTTATCAAGAGTCGACCCTTGAACAGTTTACTATATCCAATAGTCAAATCTCAGGCTCCATCTGACTTGACCTCTGAGAAGCACTTAACACGGGGCATTGCTTTCTTCTGGAAACATTTCTGTCACTTGACTTCCACAAACCACTATCTTGTTCAGCTGTTCCTTCTCTGTCTCCTTTCTTTTGCTATTTTTTCTTATCTATCTGATTTCTAATGATGGAAATCCCTCTAGACTTAGTGCTTGGAAATCATCTTCCTAGCTTTACTCACAAAAACCCTGTGCTTTTAGGTCCCAGATCAACTTAGATATATAACAGTCACCTCAAATTTATCTAAATGGAGCTCTTAATATTTAACCTTTCCCTGACCTTCACTTGATCTTTCCACAGTCTCAGCTAATGACTACTTTATTTTTTCCACTTACTCAGGCCAAAACTCTTGATGTTATCTTTGCCTTTTCTTTTCCACTAACACCCATTATTGAATCCATCAGTAACTACCACTGTCCCTGATTTTAAAGTACACCACTGGCCATTTCTCTCTAGCCCACAGTTAGATCCTGGTTCATGACAACGTTATCACGCACCTTGACGGTTGTAGTGGCCTCTTAACTGGTTTCTCTTCTCTTCTGCAGAGCAGATACAGTGGTGCTGCTGAACCAGGATAAAGCAGAATGTATCCCTCCTTGATGTAATTCCATTAAGGGTCCTTTTCTTACATAAGACACAAGCTGAAGGTTTCTGTGGCCTCACACCTCCACCTGCTCTATTTCTTTTTCTTTCTTTCTTTCTTTTTTTTTTTTTTTTTTTTTTTTTTTTTTTTTTTTTGCAGTAATGGGGATTGAACTCAGGGGCATTCTACCTCCGAGCTGTACCCCCAGACCCATTTTTTATTCTTTATTTTGAAATAAGTTGCGGAGTGCCTCACTAAGTAGCTGAGGCTGGCCGCAAACCCGGATCCTCCGGTCTCAGCCTCCCAAATGCTGGGATTACAGGCGTGTGCCACCATGCCCAGCAGCACCTGCTCTGTTTCTGATTAGGCTTGCTGACCTCCTCTCTCGTCACTCACCTGAATCAATCTCCTTGATCTTCCTTTCCATTGGCCAAGAACCTGTGTTATCAGGTAGAAGATTTTAATAGTATTCTGCATCATCCCAATTCTTGCCTCTTTGCATGCAAAACATTCACACAAAGAAGCACAAGTGGAAAATGCAGGAGATTTTTTTTGGAGTAGTGATGACACCATTTGAGGAAGACCATGATAAAAGAAAGGGGTGGGGGGAGATTATACACTAGATAAAGGTGCCTGGAATGTGCTGTTTTCTGGAGTTAAAATTGGCATGCATGGGACAAGAAGGCTAGGCTCTGGAGAGAATCTGGAGCTACCTGTTTTCAGGAGTGGAAAGCAGAATGGAATTTTCCATGTGTTAGGTCTTATATTCTCTCTGGACACCTCATTTCTCATACATATTTCATTGAGGGTGATGGACTGCCCTTTCCACAGGTGCCTTAGTGACTCTGGATCATCTCCACCCCTTCCCATGGGGTTAGCCTTCTGATATCTCTACTTTAGGGCCACTCAACCTATCCTATCTGCTAGTGTCTAACTAGTTACCTAACACCTGGAAATGGCACAAACTCAGCATTTTTTATGTTTATATGTTGATTTGAACAGATAAAACTTGAGAGATGGTGTTTCTTACCAAAACCAAAATAACCAAGAAATCATTAGAACTTTGATTTGAAATAGGAACTGGACCTGAAATCTATGGTGTTTCCATTCTGTGAGTAATGCTACTTTTTATTATCACATTTTTTCAAACCTATTTTTGAGGGTGGCTCTGAGTTGACCAAGTTAAGATAACTACCAAAACCAAGTCTTTAGATTTTAAGGGTCTTGGAAGACATTCTTTCCCAAGTATACATACAAACCATTAAAAGGCAGAAATTTCAGGCTTTTTTCCTTGAAAATGTGGATTGAGCCTTTTGACCCTTTAAGACATGGTTGGCTATTTTGTTTTTATTTCTCAAACTTTAGCGTTAGACTATATCTTATCTAATGCAAATATAATCAGTAGTTATTTTGATATTATAACTTCTTTTCCTTAGAAAGAATATAGGTTTTCTACCACTATTGAACCTTTTATAGATTTTGGCTCAAAGAAAACCTTTTGAACTTATAAGAGGTTTTGAATTCATGAATCCTGAAATGAATTTATAGCTCTTGGATAACTGGTTCCAGAAATGGAGAAAGGAAAGAATGATCTTAGCGAGGATAAACATATTAACTATGGCTTCAATAAATAAGTAAATATGGATTCTTTCAACTGCTGCCAGCTTAGGACAGATAAGTCGAAGGGTTGCTTTCTAACATTCCTAACATTCTAATTCATACATCCTGGTTGGAATTAGAGGGGAAAGGGTCTTTTGAGAGTTAAGCTGCTTATAGCCAACCAAAGGGTCAAATCTCATGTAATATCAGTGTCAGATGCATTTTCTTTTGGATATAATTCTCCTTTCTTCTCATCTGCTTCCTCCCTCCTGCAGTGACTTCCTAAGACACAGAGTTTACTTGGAGAGGCTGCTCCAGATCCCTAGCTGTGTTGTGACTCTGGGCTCTACAGGAGTCACTTTTCTCTCCCAACTGATAATTTTGCCAGAGGACCTGGTGTGAAATGGGTTCTTTGGTGCCAGACCCCCTGCAGCTGTAAGACCTAGACTCTGAGACACATGACCTTTTTGTTTTGGTCTCCTGGAGTGCTTGTTGGGACACGTGGCATCTTTCTTTAGAGAAGAGACCCTTTGTTGTCATTTTAAACAATACAAGAACACATTCAGGGGCCAATGGGGAAATGTGTCTGTGGGGAAACAATTTATTACTTTAAATGTTGTTTTTAAGAGAGATAATTGGGCCTTTTCTCGTCTTTCTTGGAGAAATTGCGTTTCCATTTCTCCCACAGATTAATGCGAGGCAAATGAATTTGTGAGTTTAGTGCAATTCATTCCCTTTGGAATTCTCCTGGCTTTAAAGATGTCTTTTGTATGAGAATTAGACTAAGAAGTTGCAGAGGCCATAATGAGTGAAAATGAGGCCAATGTGAGAGCTAGAACATGAGATTCCTATGTGGATCAGTAAACCACAGGACAACTTTTGAGCCATTTCTCAGGCCCCATTTTGAAGATTATTTGAAATTCTATCAGGGTTTGGGCAAAGACAAAGAGATAGGATGAGCGGCTTTATTTTCTGTTTACATGTCTAATTGAATGAAATAGTCAAGTTTACTGTTTGAGCTGGAATTTTGTAAACACAGCCTGTTTATCCTAATGGTATTTTGAATATTTGACTGACATTGTCCTGTAAGGTTTAAAGAAAAGAAGGAAAAATCCAATCCAGAAAGATATGATGCTCATCAAAGGGCAACTGCTTTTTTACATATTACAATAAAACTCTATTATAAAGGAAGCTTTTGTGGGGAAGGATACCTCCTTATTTTATAGCAATACTCTTAATATCATGAGTGATTTTCTTGTCCTGTGACCTCAACAAGGTGAGGAGATATCAGAATCCCCTGGAGTTGGGAGGCCGGTCATGACACAGGCTACTGAGACTCATCCTTCAAGGTCCTTATTTATAATAAACATTCCAAGATGCTTACCCAAAGGATGATAGATTTAAGTCTTTAAAACACGCACACTTCTTGTCCGTCAAACAGTTTATATGCCATGGACTTCAATCATAATTCACATTTATTAATTAATTTAAAACAAATTGATTTCAAAGGATATTTTGTAGGCACAGAATGGGAGACAGCATGGAATAAAGCTTTGTTTCTCACACTGGAGTAATTTATGGATCCACTTAAGTTATTTATGTAATAATACTAGTTTATGTTGTAAGAAGCTGAGTGAGAGTTCATTATGCTTTGGTAATTTATGCATATATAATTTATAAAGAAATAATAATTTATGTATAATATAAATATATATATACACAAATTGTATAAATGCATACATTTATATAAAACATGCAATTATATTTTAATATACTTAAAATTCAAATTGAATTCAAATGAAAGTATAAAAACATATTCAAATTAGCAATTTTATTTTAACTTAATGTGACTAGTGTGCTATTTTGAGGAGTTAAAGCAATGTTTGCACTGTGGCTTTGGCAGGATGTTTCTCACTATGTCATATCCTGGTATGTGGAAAGACCAACATTTTCTACCCCTTTATATTTGACTCCTGAGAAAATTTCCTCCATTCAGTGTCACATGTTACAATTTGGCCTTTCTTCATATATTATACAATTTACTTATTAGATCTCCCTGTTTTGTTTTGTTTTTCATTTTTTCTTTCCTTAAGGTCTCGACACGTGGAGTGGCATTACCTACTGCCAATGTAGACATCAATTGATTTATTCAGAAGTATTTGTGTTTTGAGTGCCTGCTATTGTTTTTGGTGTTGTTGCTTTTTTCTTTCTTTCTTTCTTTCTTTCTTTCTTTCTTTCTTTCTTTCTTTCTTTCTTTCTTTCTTCTTTCTCTCTTTCTTTTTCTTTCTTTCTTTTTATACTGGGGATTAGAACCAGGGAGGTTCCATCTGTGAGCTATACTCCCAGCCCATTTTTATTTTATTTATTTATTTATTTTTGGAACAGGGTCTCGCTAAGTTGCTGAGAGTCTTGCTTAGTTGCTGAGGCTGTCCTTGAACCTGCAACCTTCCTATCTCAGCCTCCCCAGCACTGGAATTACAGACATGTGCCACCTTGCTTGGATAACTGGTATGGTTTTGGAGGCACTCTTATAGTATTTAGAAATAATTGGAGGAGCCTGTCCTCTTGGAGCTTATTAAAGGAGGTGCAGGAGGCAGTGGGCTAGGGAAGTGAAAAAGCAGACTGGAGAAGTAGGCACGAGCTAGCTCCTGCAGAGTATCGTAAACAAGATAAAGAATTTGGATTTTCTGTGAATGGTAATAGAAAATCATTGGAGGATTCTTAGGAAATGCATATTACTTTTAAAATATCTGCCTATTCTGAAAAGAATGACTTATAAAGGGGGAAGAGTAGAATGTAGGTATGAACCCTGATACCAAAGCAATTTTTTATCTTAGCCCCATCATCCAGATGACATATAGCCTATAATACACTCCTACTAATTTTTAAGATATTCCTAAAATTCAAATGTATCTAGTGAATATGAAGAAGAATGCAAATTTCCCAGTTTCCTAGCACTTTTTATAAGTAATAATAAAAAATCATAGAGCACTCTGACCCACCCCCCACCATTCCCCATATGTCCTGAGGATCTTGTGTAACAGACTGTTTCTGAAGAACCTGTGAAGACTTGAAGTCAGACCTGTTTCCTGCACTGGTTGGGGCCTCCTAAATGAGTTGCTTAACCTTGCAGGGCCTCTGTTTCCTCCAGAATGGGACTAATCATGCTTCTAACTCAAGACCTTTGTAGGGTGGGAGCTCCAGCACAAAGAATCATTGCACTAAGTTTCAGGATGGTCACTTTACATATATTTACATGCATTTAAATATAGGTGTCAAGAGAAAAATGTAACACAATGAAAGCAGGTTAAACACTTCATGATTCAAGGAGGCCAGGGCAGTTATAATTATCATAGGTGAGAAAAGAAAATCAAGAAATTGAGACTGGGTCAGGTTGAAGGTGACTTTCTCATTCCTGGTTGCCCCTGTTTGTGCTTTTTGAGTGTGCTATTAAATAGGAAACTCGTACTAAAGAAAGAAAAAGAAAAAAGACTCACATTTATGGAGGAATCAGTTCACTTCTCTGTAGTTATTCTTGCTTTGTAGATAAGGAGATTTTTTTTTTAATTCAAGAGGCCAATCCATTGTTAGAATTTCCATATTGAACTTTGAGTCAACCCCAAACGTGCATTCTCAGTGAACCATTGATCTCTGCCTCCTGATGGAGTTATGAGAATAGTTGCTTCAAGATCATTTGTTAAAATCTGCACAAATGATTTGCATTGGCTTTTAAATTATGGGAATGGAATGTCATTCTCTGACATATGGGTAACTGAGATGGTTCCTGATAGCCCTATGAGATAGGAGTATTCTACTTAATTTTAAGGGGAAAATAGGCTGAAAACTAGGGTAAGAGAGGAGGTGAAGTTGAAGTATGCTAATGCTCTAAGTCTTTGATAATTTTTTTAAAAAACTTCAATGTAAATCCTGTTGCAGATATATATATATATATATATATATATATATATATATATATATATATATATATATATACATGTAAAAGAGAGGAACAAAGAGTTCTTATTTTGTCCAGATCTGTTCAGCGGCTGCACAGTCTTTGCAATTACTTCCATGATGACAATGAATAAACTTAACTCCCTCACCAAATATGCTTAAGGATAATTTCACACCCCAGCGCGATGCAGCTGCTTCTGCCCTGGCCAGTGTTTAACAGCTCAGAGCAAGAGCCCATGGGCTAGAGCTAAAGGAAGCATAGCAAGTGACTTCAATTTCAGACCATGGCATCAAAAATATTGTGCATTATCTCCACACTCAGACTTTTTTTTTCCCTCACCATGGAATAATTCCAAGAGGAAAAGAAGTCCTCGTTGTGATGTGTTTAACAAAATGCTTTTGATAACTTTCTCAATGAGTCAGGTTTTGCAAGATTATGATACATTTTGCCTGGAGTCTTTTTCTCTTTTAATTTTTAACTTCAGGTATGTTTTGAGTGTACCTCCATTTCATTTACACTTAGCCCACCAAGCTGTAGTATGCTGAGTTATTTGATGTTGAAGAAGTTCTATACATTTTTTATAAGCCAAGTTAAGTGTTTCTCTTTGAACCATAAAGTTGTATTTTCACCATCTCTAAGTGGAAATCAGACTGAAAAATACCATGGACAGAGTTCCTAATGCAATATCACTAACAGGAAAAAAAAAAAAACGTATCTCAAAAGCTTTTGTCATCCAGTAAGAGAATATTCATCTGCAAAACAACAAAGGATGAATTATGCTTTTTTTTTAAAAAAAATATCCTTCAGAAACAATTAGAATTTGTGTAAGACTATCATGAAGGAGTTGAACCAAATAAGCAGCTACTTGATGGTTCTGCTGAAAGGTCAATGAATTTTTTTTTAAGTGAAATGGCTTTTCAATAGCAAGCACATATTCCCCTCCTCCAGCCAACTATGTGGCTAGAATAGTTCACTCTTGAGAAAGCTCAATCAGCGCCCTTTCTTTCTTGCATAAAGGCATGGAAACACGGGGTAATTCAACTTTTTAGTCTCCTGTCTTCCTCTTTCCTTTTACTTAATAAACTATCCACTGTTTCTTGATGATACATTTAGAAACTTCAAAGCCCTAGGCAACCAAGGGAAGGGCCTATTCTCTGCATTTTCAAGGAACAAGGCTCTACCTTTAGTATATGAAGTTTAAAAAAACAGACTTCCTGTTGGAGAACCTGCCTTCTCTGATGTAGCCTGGCCTTGCTTGACAAGTAAAAGCCAGAAGGAAAAGATAGGAAAGCTGGAGAGGGGGCCAGAACCAGGTACACACAGAATCATGCAGGCCTTTCTTGTGGAGTTCAAATCTTGTTTTTGTTGTTTGGCACTGCAGTCCATTTTTGAAACATTCTTTAACATCAAATACAAGGGTCATGGTTCCAGTTAGACAAGGTGGATTATATGAAGTGCATAGATCTTCCCTGCTGACTTTAATCCGCCTTAATCTGCTCCCAGCCAGCCCTAAAGTTCCCAGGGAGTAAGTCTGAGAAGCACTGTGACCAATGCTGACACTCGCACTTTACATATCAGGAAACTGAGGCAAGAGAAATGTAGAGATTTTTTTATCACACTAATAAAAATATTTTTGACATAATCTAAGTTTTTTTTTTCCCCATTGTACTGTGCCATGGGTTGACAAACCTTTTCTGCGTTGGGGCACACAGAACACATTTTAGGCTTTGTGAGTCACGTGGTCTTTGTTGGGATAACTCAACTCTGCAGCTGTGGTAAGCAGCAGATGTGGATGACATATAAACCAATGGTCATGGCTGTGCTCTAATAAATATCATTTATGGACGCTGAAATTTGAATTTTTATAATTTTCACCTGTTATGAAATATATCCTTTTTTTCAGCTATTAAAAATAACAACCTTTCATATCTTCTTAGGCTACACGAAAGTAAGTATGAAGCCATATCTGGCTGGCCAGAGATATAGTTCGCCAACTCTTGTTTTACGCTCTTTTTGTGAGTGGAGGGGTACCAAGGAGGGAACCCAGGGTCATTCTACTTCTCAGCTACACCCCTAGCCCACCCCTCCCTTTTTTTGTTTTTGGAAACAGAATCTCTCTAAGTTTCTGAAGCTGGCCCCAAATCTGCAATCCTTTGTCTCAGCCTCCCAAGTACTGGGATTACAGGCCTGCACCAACATGGCCCAGCTACTACCTCTTCATCTGACCTAATTAGTACTTTTCATGCTCTACATTTAAAAAATATAGACCTTTCTTTTTGTTGTTGTTGATGAAAATTCAGTTCTTTTCCATTAATTTCTCCCCTCCTGCTGCCCCACAGCTCTGTTCTGGATATTCTTTGCATTTTTTTCCAATGGCCACATCTTATTTCTCCAGTTTTACGTGGAGATTCAGAACAGTTTATTGAGAAGTTAGAAGGATTCTCATAATAGTTTTTTTTCCACTTGGCATATGAAAATATGCTCAATTGAAGTCAGCACTGAACTTAGCCCAATTGTGTGTCCAAATCCAATTCTCCCAATTCCAGCAATGGTTTCCCGGGAAACCTGCTTCTGTTTCCTCTCCTCTCACTGTACATGATGCTACTGAAGGGTCCAGTAGGTGTGACTCTACTCTATCTTGCTTTGCCACCTACTGTTCTCCTGAGCTGGATTTATTGAAAAGGATGAGGATCAATAAAATAGCTGCCATAATTATGAATTGACTAATAAAACACTAGTAACCCTTTATTCAGCAACCACCATTACAAAATGGTTAAGGCACAGAATCTATCTGTAGACCATCTGAGTTAATTCCAGCTCTTCTGCTTGCTAGCTGCATGCCGTCAGACAAGCTGTTTCTTCTTCCTCCCTTTCCAACACGAGTATATACTTTATAAAGTCATAGAACCAAATGGCTTAATAGATGCTAAACACTTTAAACAGTGCTTCATAAGTGACACATCATATGTAAATATAAGATGGTGTTGTATTATTGGCTAGACTTCAAGTTCACTCTTCTCACATTCCCTACCACTTCTTTGATTCCCTCATCCCAGAAGAGCCATTAACTGTTAATGGTATTAAAATCTAGAGAGTGTCTGTGTTTATGATGAAAATAATATTTACACAACATATTTGTACCAGGTACAAATTCTAAATTCTAATTCTAAAGCCTTTCTATTTATTATGTAATTTGATTTTTTTTTTTTTGTTGGTTTGTTTTTGCGGTACTGGGAATTGAACCTAGGGGCATTCTACCTCTGAGCTACATCCCCAGCCCGATTTTTTATTCTTTATTTTTGAAACAGAGTCTCACTAAGTTGCAGGGAGCCTCACTAAGTAGCTGAGTCTGGCCATGAACCCGAATCTCAGCCTTCCAAGTACTGGGATTACAAGCATGCACCACCACGCCTGGCTATAATTTGATTTTTAAATGACCCTCTGAGATAGATTCCATTCAGATATTGGTAAAGATGAAGGAGCTGAGACATTCAGAATTAATTGCAGCTAGCACAGGGTTCCCTGGCTGGTAAATGGCAGAGTCACTTCTGAGGCAAAATAACTAAGAGTCAACTCTAAATATATTTAAACTGAAAATTCATCTGATCGTATGACTGAGTCCAGGTGTCAAGGGAATGCAGGTTTGAGAGTTCCTGGAACATTGAATCTAAGAGTCATCCACAGAACAGAGAAAAATAAGTTTTACAGAATAACAAGAAGTACTGCTTTGCACAGTGGGCAAGGAAACCATAGAATGTACTGCTTACACAGCTGTGAGGCTTTAGGAAGATGCACGGTGATGTTCAGGAGGGCTCAACCCTTACCCAACCTCACAAGGTTGCATTTTTTAAAAATGTGCTTTTATTGGTGCATGATAGTGTCACATGATAATGTAAATCATGTTGACAATGACATTAGTGCACATAGCACTTGGTGTCCCCCCACTTCCCTGTTTCCCCCTTCCCAACACAGAATACTGAGATTGACATTAGTATATTCACATCTATACACATAGTGGATGGTAATATTTCCATCAGTGAACCTCAGTCTTCCTCCTCCCCTTCTCCTAGACAACCTCCCTGGCTCCACTGAGGTTTCGCATCCACTTTTTAGAGTCTTTCCTGTATCCCAATTATTCCCTAGCCTGCACCTGTTAGAGAAAACATATAACACTTCATTTTATGTAGTTACCTACTCTCACTTAACATAATGTTCTCCAGATCCTTCCATTTTCTTGGAAATGGCATAATTTTTGCTCTTCTTTATTTCTGAGTCGAATTCCATTGTGTGTATTCCTCATACTTTTGTTATCCATTCATCTATTGATGGACACCTAGGTTGGTTCCCTAATTTGGCTATTGCTAATTCTGCTGCTGTGAACATGGGGAAGGTTGCATCCCTGCCAGGGAGACAATAATGCAGTCTTCTGAATATTATGTGGTATCTCTCTAGGTTAAATAATGACTGTGAATAAAATACGAGACTGGCCCAGAATAGTCATTTTATAGCATTTTTGCCTTATTAAGTTTCATATTGTTTTTTTTTTCTCTCTCTGGAGAAGAAAAGCTCTAAGATGAGAGGTCATCAGGAGGATCCTTATAAATATAGTGGATCATTGATTTATAGACAATGGTATATTAACCCCACTTGAAAGTCTCTACTCCCTCAGCTCTTCCTGGTAAAAGCCATCCTCAGAAGATCAACAGTTAGTTTCAGGTCAGAGAGGATTATTTTGGGAACATCTTCAGAAATTTCAATACCCCAGTAGGACAACCTCAGGCATCTCAAATCATCACAGGTTTGAAATCTAGGGGCACATTAATGTGATGGCATTAATATTTTGTCTCAAAATGCTTCATACTGTGTCTTCTAGCCATTCATGAAGACTGCAACATCAAATGGCGTTAATTAATTGCTGACAGTTTCACCAGCATGAAGTGGGAAAAACAAACAAAAAATAAAACAATTTTGGCTAAATAATTGTGTTGTTGAGAAATATTTTTTCACCTTTAGGTCTAAAGCATTTCATTATAGAGTTTTCAAAATTCCCCAAGAGTTTATACATATCACAGTCTGCAAAAGCACTAATTTTCTTTTCTTCCTCTTGTGTCCAATTATCTTCTCCTTTTACCATTAAAAATCAAGTAAAGATAATGTCTTGATGTCACAATTGGTTGTAAATTAGTCATTTCAGTGTGCTATCTTCGTCCACAGACCTGATTTCTGTATTGTGTTTCCTACTTTAACGAATGATATCATTGAAGCCAGACATCTCAGAATTATCATTGAATTATCAAGGCTACCAAGTCCACACTGGCAGGTTGATTTTGCTTCAGGAACACATAACTGATATCTCCAGAGCCACCGATGTTACCAAAGCCTGTTCCTTTCTTGTCTGAGCAATTGCCTGGCTAATCCTTGCCCTGCTCCAAGGAAAACAGGGAATTGGAAAATCATGGCCTTCTTCATTTAAAAAAAAAAAAAGAATTGGTATTTCCATAAAGCCGAGAAGTTGCTGCCCAGATTTCCAACAGAAACAATCTCATCCATACTATCATAAATGCCTGTTCCACTATAATTAATTTTATTGCTACAAATTCTCATCCCACTCCACCGATCTTCATATTCCCCACAACCTCTCATCCCCCATCGAGTACGGCACTCACCAGCCTCTGCACTGGCCATGTTCATGAACATGCTGCCTCCTGGCCTGAAGTACTGTCCTCCTCTTTCACCACTTGGTTCCATTTAATAATTTTAATAAATTTATCATTAATATTTTGTTCCGATAAGTAGATGCTAGGGACTGAACCTAGGAGCATTCTGCCTCTGAGCTACACCTCCAGCACCACTTTATCATTTTATTGTGGTACTAGTGATTGAGCTAGGGCATTCTACCTCATTTTATTTTTTATTTTGAACCAGGATCTTGGTAAGTTGCTGAGGCTGGTGGTGAACCTTCGACCCTCCTCTCTCAGCCTCCTATCGACTGGGATTATAGGCGTGCACCACCACACCTGTCAATTTTTATTTTAAATAGAAGTCCAAATGTCACTTCTCTATGAAAATCAATATTGGGGATGTGGATCAGTGGCAGAGTGCTTGCCTAGCATGCACAAGTTCAATGCCCAGCACCACAAAAATATAAAAATAAATAAATATTAAGAATAAAACAAAGAAAATCAAGCTTAAAGTACCTAGATAGAATTAAAAACTCTTTCACCTGTCTTTGATGGCAGACTTCTTTTTAAAAATTAAAACAGATAGACAGGTATTATACATAGATGAGGATTTATATCTTAACTCTATCAGCAGGTTATTTTACTTCTCTGGGCCTCAAAACCCATCTGTAAAATATAAACCTCATGAGGTTTTTATAAAGATGAAATGAGCTAGCACAGTGGTAGGGATAGCATAAATAATCAATAAATACTGTATTCACTTTTTTCACCACAAGTTCACTACAACCTTTGCCTGTTCTAGCATTGTTCACCTCGTGTGTGTGTGTGTGTGTGTGTGTGATTTGTGTGTATGCTATATGAGCCCCTTGAAGATAGAGCCCCACCCAGCATAAATTAAATGTTACTGAATATTGCTGAATCACATCAAGTCCTAAACCCTCTCTCTTTTATTAAGTAGCATTATGAATGCGATGGTCTCTAGAAAATCATCTTTCATTTAAATAAATAACATGAATGACGTACTCATTTTTACTATTTTACTTTACTGTTTTCTACAAGAACTGAATGAGTAGATCATGATGTGTGAAATTTTCTCTCTCTATATATTATTAAACATATAGAATATATATTAAAAATAAAGTGAAAACAAAGAAAAGAATAAAAATATTGAGAAAATTCATTACTTACATTCTTTTTTATTTTATTTTTTATTGGTGCGTTGTAATCGTGCATTTTGATGAAGTTCTGGGTGATAGAGTTATACATGCACACACCTTTTTAAAAGTCAAAAGTTTAATATCATAGAAACTATATATATGTATATACACATATATAGTTTGTATGTGTATATATACACATTTATGTGTATTTGCAATTTAAAAAATAATTCTTATGGATAGATATTTCATATTGAAAAATATGAGCCTGAATGCTAAATTATAACTAAAAGTGTTAAGAGACCAGATTTATTAATACTAGAATGAGTGGTGGAATCTAATGTCAAGAACTAATGGCCCTTTGATATAAGGGACATATTTTAATTAATAGTACAATCTGCAGCCTCTTTTCTAACAGGACTTTGGTGCTTGCCACTCAGGAATGAGAGGAGGAATGAGCAGAGAGAAGTCTTTTCATCATAATACAACTTCTCCAATTCAAGCCCGCAGGGCATAAATTCAGCCGGGCAAAGCCCACTTTGTGCACTAAACAGGGAATCCCAACCTGGCTGTCTCCAGGACCAGGGCTAGTTTCCTGTGGTTGTGCCTTGAGGTGCCCAGCACCCCTCTGGGCTCAGTCCCACATTCTCCAGTAAGTCTCCTCTAGGAGCATACTGTGCCCTGCTCCCCCTTGCCTACTGTTGAGGATGCAGGCTCCCTGAGGCCCAACAGTCACCTGAAAATAAAAATTACAAAGATCATTGCTTCTCTGCAGTGTCTTTTGCTTACTTTGTCTTTACCGCAGGAACAGACTGTTTCTTGGGTGCTATGCTTCTCTCAAACTAGTTTCTCTCTCCCATTAATTGTCCAGAGGATATCTGATGGATGCCTGGATTCCCCTAGGACTTCAGATTTCCAGGGAAAGAGAAGCCAGTTTGTGCTTCTTGTAAGCAAGAGTATCTTGTAGGAATTTATTATCCATGTTCAACTTTGAATAATTTTTATTTGATAACATTCCAAACTTGCAAACAATTTGAAGAATAGTATGAGGAATTCCTAAATACCCTTTGCCCAGACTCACAGCAGTTCATTTTTGTTCCACATAATGCATATGTATGTGTATACATGTGCCTGTATGTATGTGTACAGTTGATTCTCATTTGTAGTAGTTATGTGCCACAAGTTGCCACTGACATTGAATTAGTGGACACCCAGCCATTTCTCCTAGGGGATAGACAGCATTAGGTTAACATGGGTCTCTGAGCACAACCTTTGTGTTGTTGTTGACTGATCAATGCGTGACCTTGTTTTATGTGTGTGTCTTTTTTAAGACTCACTTAGTACATGAAGTTGATTCATTAACACTGATCTTATAGCCAACAAATAGCACTATAACACATGTCTGAGGGAAGTGTATGTAATGCACTTTCTCCTTAAGGCATATCTTAGCTTCCTTGCATTTACTAACACTAGCCAGCATTTCACTGCATCTGGGGGCCATTTCATACAATAAAATAGCCAACGGATAGCACAAAAACATGAAAACCTGTTACTCAATAAACCAGAGAAAGGACACTTGCTTACAGTGTGAAAGGAGAAACCAGAAGATAGAGCATGTCCTTTTTGACCTTGGCTGCAAGTCAGGCCATTTAGATTTTTTGCCCACTCTACCTAAATGTGCAAAAGATCTTTGAAGCCCTATATTGATTATGGATTACTGATAAATCTTAGTGAGTAGGCAAATTCACAAATGTGGAATCCATGAATAATGAGGATTGACTTACATGCATTTGGCTCGTGTACCTGTACATCTATATCTTTCTGAAACATTTGAGAGTCAAATGATTAGTTTTGACCTATTCACCCATAAATACCAGAATGTGCTATTTCTTAAAAGCAAAGACATTCTCTTTCACACCACAGTACATGGTTAAAGTCAGGGAACTCAATATGATGCAATTCTGTTATCTAATCCACAGTCTCTATTCAAATTTCAACACATATCCCAGTATTATCCTTTATAGATATTTTTTGTTTCCCTTGGTCTAGAAATCAACACAGTATCATTCACTTCTATTGCTCTTTGTGTCTCTTATATCCTTTAAAAAGTTTGAAAGAGTTCCTTCTTTCTTTGACTCTTTTGACTTTTATATTTTTTTATATCTAAATGAACTTTGGATTTTCACTTAATTCAAAAGAACATAAATCAGCCAGGCACGGTGGCACACTCCTGCAGTCCTAGTACTTAGGAAGCTAGGATAGGGTGATTGCATATTTGAGATCAGCCTCACCAACCTAGTGAGACCCTGTTTTAAAACATAAAATTAAAAGGGCTGGAAGTACAGGTGGAACCCCTGGTTTGAATAACCCTAGTACAGAAAAAAAATGGTCTAAGTCATTCCATCAATATTTATTTTGATGTTTAATTTATGCAAAATTTGGCCACTGAGATCTCCTTCAAACTGGCTCTTTTATCATTTTTATATGTCTCCAGCATTCCTTAAACTCTTCCTTATTTTATAATGAAGTAAGCTGTTCTCAGCCTTCTCCTGCAAAATCACTTATTTCCCTTCAGTGGAAAATTGCCTTGTGAAACCAAGATTTGGGTTCCAGGTGTGTTCACTGTACTGACAGGTCATTAATTGCAGGTACCTTCACTAGATAACCTAAGAAATTAATGTATATGTGTGTACACCGCATATACATGCTCACATATTTATAGGCATAAATCAAATGCATATGCAATCATATCTATATAGGCATATATACATATGTATATTTGCATTTATTTCTATATCTATATAGGGTTATATTGGTATCTTTAACTCAAATCCAGCACTGCAGAGTGCATTTTAGCCTTTCCATATTTGTAACTCCCTTCTCCAAACTAGCTTTCATGAAGAAATGTAGCTCCCATGACCCAGAATAGAGTTACACTTTGACTTAAGCAAGGGTACATGCAATGCAGTTCCAAAAATGATACCTAATACTACTTGGGAAAAAAAAAAACCTACAAACTTGAATTAAATATGTTTTCTGTATTTAGAATTAATGCATGTAGAATGAAATGCACCCATCTCAAGCGTGCAATTCAATACGTTTTTGATGAATTTACCAACACCCCTATTTAAAAACAAACTATACAATATCCAGAGAGTCTCCATATCCCATTCTAGTCAATATCATTCCCAGAGTCAATCAATTTTGATTTCTTTATACCATAGATTACATTCGCCTCTTCTAGGATTTCATATAAATGGAAATATATTCCCTTCTGTGACTGACTTTCTTCATTCAAAGAATTGCATTGGTGAGATTCATTCACAGCTGTTTATTTTTTTTACTGCATTGCCTGCATATACCATAATAATGCATTCTTCTCTTGATGGATACATAGTTTTTTTTTTTTTCTGGTTTGAGAGTATTATAAATAAAGCTGCTATGACTATTTTTGTAATGTTTTTCATGGATAAATGTTTGAATTACTCTTATGTATAATGTAGATGTAGAATTGTTGGATAATAATGAAGAAATTTTTTTTTAATTTTAAAAGAAACTGATAAAAATTTCTCAAATTATTGTGTCATTTTATATTGCTACCAATAATGCATGGAAGTTTAAATTGTGCTATATGTTTATGAATAGACATCCCTTTCCCAATATCATTTGATATTGACAACTTTAAAAAAAAAAACCATTCTAAGAGTATTGTAATTTAACTTTCACCTTATAATGACGAATAAAACAGAGTGTTTTTCATTTACTTATTGATACTATATATCTTCCCTTATGAAAGCCTTTTGCCTATGTTAGGATTTGGTCTAGGAACAGCTGTATGTCCTTCCAACTGAGGTAATATAAAGATATCAGTGATTCAAAAGCCTGTCTGTATTGATCAGTGCTGGTCATGTACCAAGGTGTTTTCTGATCATCTTAAGCTCGACCTGTGAGAATGGTTTGTGGGTAATCTGGGGACCGTAGTCTCCTCCTTCTTCCACAACAAAAGGAAGCATTCCCATGGGTGTCCAGAGAGGCTCCTGAGATGTCTTGACTTTTGCAATGCTGTCATCCTGTTTTGCTGGGGTAAATAGCTGGGAACTCATCTATGAGAAAGAGGGTGCACTTACTGTGCTTGGAAGATTGCTCTCCTCCCTTGCACCCATGATAGAAGCAAGAAGCCCAGCCAGGGGCGAGTCCGGCCTAAGCATCATCCATGAGCTTCATGAGAGTGGTCTCACAGCCCTCTGGGGTTGGACTCTCCAAGTGTGAGGCTTTGCCACGTTTGCCTCTGCCTCAATTAATCCTCCCCTACCTGTTTCCTCCTTCTCTTGTACCCCCAGATATTGCTGGTATTTTCAATTGATAAAGCATTGCCGTTCCCAAAACACTTGTCGCAGCCACAGACAGATGGCGGCTATTAGAACCAGGCTTTTGAGCTGAGAGCCATCCTCCCTCTTCCTATCTCTCCTTCTTTCATTTTTCAAGATTACTCTTATCTCTGGAAGGGCCAAAGACCCAGGGTTTCTAACCAGGCAATGGTGGTCATTCAGAGATGATCTTTCTTTTTAGTTTCAATCCCCTCCAACCTCAGGTGTAGGCTAGAACTGTGTTCTGTCAGGCCACAAGGAGCAGGGCCCAGGGCCTGGAGGACAGAGGTCACTGTGGGTCCCGTTGCTGAGTCTGTTTACAGAAAGGGCAAGAGTTCTGCTTGAGGACACAGCCGGTGCGTAAGAAGGAGGGTGCTTCCCCCAAGCTCAGCTTCCCACAGGACTTTTAAAAGAATGTCCCAAGCCGGGCGTGGTGACACAAGCTTGTAATCCCAGCATTCAGGAGGCTGAGACCGGAGGATCCGGGTTCAAGGCCAGCCTCAGCTATCTAGTGAGGCTCTCTACAACTTAGCAAGACCTGGTTTCAAAATAAAGAATAAAAAATAGGGCTGGGGGTGTAGCTCGGAGGTAGAATGCCCCTGAGTTCAATCCCCAGTACCGCAAAAAAAAAAAAAAAAAAAAAAAAAAAATCCCATCTTAGATGGGGGCAAAATGAATGGACACTCATTGGGTGGCCTCACAAGACAAGGATGAGTTTCCCTGGAACCTCAATAGAAATCTCGAGGCTTAATCTGACTTGCATGGCAACAGGCTGCGAGAGCCATAACCCCGTAGGTGTGAGGCTCCAGGTCACTTACTGGCTACCACTGAGCCTTAGCAAGTACGAGAGAGGCCTAGAGTACCTCTTGTCTGTCCTACACTATTTATAGGGGTGACTCCTCCTCCCCTGGAGGGTTGGTCATAGCTATACCATGGCTTGGAGTCTCCACAGTCATGAAGACCTTCGTGGCACCAGAACTCATGGTCATCCACGGGGTTTTGTTTCTGCTCCAGGAGGGTTACTGACCATGCAAGATGCAGTGGCGTCCGGTTTCCGACCACCATCAAAAAACTCCATCGAGGTCCACTTTGAACACCAAAGATGTTACAATGTGGGGCGGCCCAACCATGGACACTTGTTCTAACTCATTATAGAAATAAAGAGCCAGAACTCAGTTGCAAAGGTAGGAAGGTTTTTGCAAAAGTGAAACAAACAGCAGGCACCAGAGAGAAGAATGTGGTAGAGTGTCCTGAGAGAGACACTGCCACCCCCTGGATCTTTAGGGTTTATATCTAAGTCCTATTTTCTTGTCTCATGAGAGGCAGCAGCTAGAGCTGGCTGGGCCCATCCTAAGAGGATATGACTTATAAATAACTGGGTGAGGAAATACATGATGTCTCTCAATTGCCCTGTAAGTCTCAGTGCCTGTAACCCTTTAGATCATAGTGTCTCCATCTATCTTATCTTTGTTGCTGTGGTAACAGCTTACCTGCAAGGCGGCCTGCCTGCAGCGGGACATGGTAGGGCATGAAATCATCTACCGGTAACCGGGCATGCCCACCATGTGCCAATCAAGTGCTCACCGGGAATCACAAATTAATCACGTGCTCACCATGTGTCAATCATGTGAACACCAGACACACAATAGGATGATCATATGCCCAACACATTCCACTCATGAAGTGAGATGTTAGTCAAAATATCTTCAAATGCCATTTATCAAGTTGAGACATTTTCCACAAGCACTCTGTTGTTGAAATACTTTGTAATAAATTAGTTTTTTTGTCAAATGCTTTTTCTATTTTTATTGGAATGATTACACATATTTTCTTAATGGAATCATCAGGCATTGATCACATAGCCAACACCTGACAATTACATACCTGTCATACGTACCCCAATCATGTGATAAACACCTGCCAATGCACTCTGATCATGTGACCATCACAGGTGCCTATCACACACCAAAAACTACCAGGACCATAAGGTGCCCACCATGAACTCATTACCAGCCTGTCACATGCCTATCACGCATATCTCATATATCCATCATATGTCAATCAGGTGCTGAGCATGCAACAATCACATGACTCTCCTCCACCAATCACACACTGATCATGTGCTAACCATACCCAATTATGTGAACACCATCTGTTGATCGTGGGCTGATCACCTGCCCCACAATGAGCGGGTAACATGCCCACCATAAGCCAATCCTGAGAACACCACCTGCCAATGACCCACTGATCACAGCTCTTCCCACCTGTTTTTCAGGTACCATGGGCTGAACTTACCTAAAGGGAGCAATTCACTCTGAGCATTCCTTCAGATGGTTCTTTCTCAGACCCACACATGCCAGGTCTTAACCCCTTGGATTACTAACAGGGGAGAAAGAAAGCAGCAAGACGAAATGAGAGAGGAAGAAAAAAATATCAGTTTTGACATCAGCCACCTCTTTCCTGCAAGAATCAGAAACCACGTTCCATTTTTATTTTAATTAACATTTCTTTTTCTATATCGTTAATCAGCTAAACTTTCTTGGTATTTAAGTTGTATTTCTCTTGTGTTCTAGAAACAGAATTTTAAACTTTTTTTCTCCTTGATACCATATTTAAAGCTACAATTTTCCCCCTAAACATTGCTTTAGTTCTATTATACAATCTGTTTTAGATATCACCCCACTTGAAATATTTTCAATATTGCTTGTGATTCTCTTTTTGGCAGTGATATGGGGAAGTTCACTTCCTGGCTTCCACGAGCCTACCATGGCCATAAAGTGCCCACCATGAGGTGATCACCACCTGCCAATCATGTGCTGATTACGTACCTACCACCTGCTGATCACATGACCATCACCGTCAAGCATGCACTGATCAGGTGCCCACCAGTGCCAACCATGGGCCCATTACACTCTGATCATATGCCCCCACCTGCCCATCACGACGTATCCACCACCTGCCCTTCAGCCTTCAGGCACCAAGGACTGATGCTTGTTTCTATCTATCTGTCTATCTATCTATCTATCTATCTATCTATCTATCTATCTATCATCTATCTAGTATCTACCTATCTTTCTATTTTCTCTCTATAGTCCAGCAAAATCAGTGGTCTTTATTTGGTAGTGATAAAAAGGCTGCAGTTTAATACTCAAATCTGCAGTTAATAGTCCCACTTTAATGCAGGTTGAGTAAACTAAGGGGAGATATGAAAGCTGAAAGAAAAACCAGGGGAGAACAAGACAAAGGCAGCATGAGCCCAACCATTGTAGGTTGCTGTGTATCCCAATCTTTAAGCAAGTGTAGAAAAGCCAAAACTTCTGCCTGCTTTGCTTCCGGACTTGAACAAACATCATGTTTTTCCTCCAAAAGTCTCACCTATGGTTACATTTCATTGTTTCTAGTAAAATACAGTCTGCCTTATCGTGTTTGGATATAAATGTTCCCCGAAGAGCTTAAATATTAATGTTCAGAGTTGATGTAATTGAGTCATGACAGGTTGTAATTTCATCAATAGATAAATCCATTGTGATGGATTTACAATAGCCTGGGTAGTTCCTTGGGCTAGTGAGGTGTGGTTGGATTAGGTGAGGCCCTGGGTGCCTGACCTTAGGGACTCTGCGCTTGTCTTTGAATCCCCTTGCCTGCTGGCCCTCTTTTGCTTCTGGTCTCCCTATGAGAGCAGAGTCTTTGCTCTCTGCTACCTGCCTCAATGCCGTGAGATTCACGACCCTAGCTTCACATGGACTGAACCTGGAATCTCCAAGAAACCATGAGCAAATAGATCTTCCTTCCTTCAAGTTGTGTGGTCAGTTTTCCTAAATGATAGCAGTGAGAATTTTGACTGAGAGAGCTCTCCTAAATTCACAACTTGTTAGAAGATATATGTAATGTACTCAGAATTCCTGGTTACCCTTTCCTTGTCTTCATCTTTTGCTCCCCACCCCCGGAAGGTGTAGATATTATATTGTTAGATTTTCTTGTACTCTTTCTTCTTTTTCCTTCTTTTTCTTTTTTTGTATTGGTGATTCAAATTAGGGGCATTCTACCTCTATGCTAGACCCCCAGAACTTTAAATTTTATTATTATTTCTTAAAATTTGAAGCAGGGCCTAGCTAAGTTGCTGAGGGTCTCATTACATTTCTGAGATTGGTCTCAAATCTGAAATGCTCCTATCTCAGTGTTACAAGTACTGGGGTTACAGGTGTATAACCCTTTTTATTTTGAAAATGGATCTTACTAAGTTGCTGAGCATCTCACTAACTTGCTGAGACTGGCCTTGAACTTGTGATCTTACTGTCTCAACTTCCCAAGTACTGAATTACAGGCATGCACCATCATGCACAACTAGGAATTCCTTCCAAATCTTTCCCTTCTCCTTAGAATTTTTCTTTTCTTTTTAGGTAGGTCTGAGACCTTTTTATTTCTTATTTGGTAAAATCAATTAATGAAAACTATCATCAGTTTATTTTTTAGCTAAAATTCTTCCTGGGTCATTTTTTTTTTCTTTTTAAATTGCTCTTCCACTGGCATAAATGTATGGTCCTGAATATACCGTTTATCTGCTGCATTTATTTGATGACCGATGAAATGGAACATTCCACTCTTCATGGACTTTTTCTCATGGCATAACACCATAAATCCAGAGTCTGTCACCAAAAAAGTAGTTTATTGTTTCAGCAAGTATCTTGCCAACAACCTCAAACTCCAGGAAGGCATAACTTCTGCTATTTCCATTTATTTTATTTCTGGACATTGTGAATCTTGTGATAGCACTAAACTAGGAGAAATATGATTTGATCCTAGTTTTGTGAAGTGCTGGAGGTGGCCCACAAGATTACTCTAGGGAGTAAGTTAGTTGGGTTTTTGTTGTTGTTGTTGTTGTTTTTCTGCACCACTTCCTTCTAAACTGGGCATCTTCCAGTGGAGTCCTCAAAAGATCCCCTAATGGGCCAGCAAATACTGCACTGTTGAAAGTGCCCAGGCAGCCCAGCTCCACGGCTCCATGCTCTCTCCTGGAAATTGCGGGTACCATACTTGTCATTTTGTATCTGGTTTATTTTGCAGAAGATGGTGACCTTCAGTTTCATCCATTTTCCTGCAATTTATGTGATTTTGTTCTTTATGGCTGAATAATAGTGCATTGTCCATACTGCATTTTCCTTATCTGATCATCCACTGATGGGCATCTAGGCCAAGTCTATAACTTGGTAATGGGTTGTGGGTAGTGCCACAATATATATGGGTACACAGGTATCTCTGTTGCATACTAACCTTGATTGCTCCTGGAGCTAATTGTAATGCTTTTAGACAATATCATTTAAAGTTTTTTTTTTTTTTTCTGGAAATAAAATGCTGACTGGTTTTGTTCTGCATTTGATTTTATGGGGTGAAGAATAAAATCAAGATCCTGGCCCAAATATATAACTATTTATTTCCCTGTAAATATAATTATAAGTCATATATATATATATATATATGTATAATTATACATGTCATTCTTTATACTCATGCTCAATAATCCCATGTCATAGAGGTGTTTTCAATTTGGTTATGTATGTTAATATAATTGCTATGAACTCTCTGTGCTCTATGGATAATTTATGAATAGTTCTGTTCATTATATATTGATCTCCCTTCAGCTTCCTAAGCAGCTCAATATCTTTTTTTTTAGCTTCATTTTCACCATTTTACTCATTTCTTTTTCCATTTCATTATAGGGGGTACTTTCCTTTTCCCAAACAAACAAACAAGCAGACACCAGTTTTCTTCTCCTTTCTTTAAAAAAAAAAAATCTTGGGTTTGGCTTTTTCTCCAAAATTCTGGCGTAGTACCTCTCCATGGACATTACATTAATGATCTCATTTTAATGATGCTTCTATTTTACTTTGGGTTTCATTGAAGGATGAATTAAGTAACAAAAAAAACTATAGTGAAATTTTCGGAGAGAACAAATGTGTTATGAGCGAGTCTACAGGCCATCCATTGACAAATGATCCTAACTAGGATCATCAAGACACTTAGGTGTCAAACTATTTGGAATTACAAAAAAACATGTGCACTAAATAATAACAAGAAAGGGAGAAATACTGGCTTTGTGCTAAGATTCCTAGTCTTTATTTCACATATGTATATGTGACATTTTAAGAAGCCTAGATCTTCTGAATGGTCCTCTGCCTCTTCTCTTCTTTCTAACACTTCTTGTGGTCACTGGACACTCCGGTGCTAATTCCCTATATTGCTTTTCTTGGTTTTAGGTCAGTCCAGTAATTTCCTCCATTTGCCTCCCTCCTCCATGAAAAGTGACCCATTTGAACTCTTAATGGCTGTTCCAGTGTATTTCAGACACAAGCATCTTCCTTGCCTACATCTGGGAACTGTCTGCTTACTCAGAGGTCATAAACTCCATTACTGAGCAAGAGTGTAAAAACCTAAATCCCAGGCCCAGAATCCATTAATCCTCAGCAATCAGTTCTAGCCATTAGCTGATGGAACAAACTGCACATCAATATTAGTACTCTGAGTAAGATCACCTACTTAGCCCCTGCAGGAGGTTATAATTTGCCATCTGAAACATTGAGCACAAAAATGGATGTAGAAGACAGGCACTGGACAAGTTGTGAGGGTTTAATTTAACCATTTTAATGGACAGGGGAGTAGTAACATTAGAGCATCACTTGTAAGTAGTACTGAGCATTTCAGGCCATGCTGCCCGTGGCTGCCTCTGGTGAGAGTTATTTGTTAACATGGCTTCTACCGGTGTCAGACAACCAGAGGGCTCCTCTCACCTGTCAATTTCTCTAATGAAGGGAGAGAGGAACATGCACTAGATTTCTGTATTGACTTTTCAAGAAGTACAGCAACCCTGCAGGTGCCAACCTATAAATGCATTGGAAAACAGGGTAGCAAGTCCCTTTCATATCTATGCTTTTAATCCATTCACACCAATATCATCCAAGTAAATAGAGCAGAACTCAAGTAGCAAAGCATGCTTTTGACTGTAACAGTCTAAAATTTAACTCTATTATGTGTCTGTATGTGATTTTGTGTGGAAAGTTGAAGAGACTTACCATGATTGATAAAAATCTTGTCGCTCTGAAACGCTTGATTTATACAGATTTTTTCCATAACAATTATATGACTTTAAAAAATTTAACCACTCTTCCTTGCCAAGAAGATGGCAATCTTTTTTAGTCCATCATATAATTTGTCTCTAAAATGCCTGTCTTCATAATATGCCTATCATTAGGGTAATGCATATTTGATGAAAATGGGTAATAAATAACATTTCGAAGCCTATTTCAAGGCATTGATTGATGTATGTATTGTTTTGTCTGCTGTCTTTAATGGCCACATCTCACTTTACTATTTTTTTTTTAGCAGCACCCACTGAGGAGTAAATGAGAACTGACCTGTTTTGAAATCCTCTTCCAGAAATAAAATTCTCATCTTGTTACATTTGTGGCTTGGGAGGGGATTTGGCACACATACTGCCATTCATTTGCACACACAAAGTCACCCACTTGAAAGCCTGTTCACTCTGAGAAGGGCACAGTCTATCAAACAAGATCAAGGGTACTTTTTATAGACTCGCAAACATCACTCTTTATGTACGTACATAAAAGGGGTTGATAAGAATAGAATTTCTCTCACTGGGAAAAGTCCCCTAAGTATAAATACTCAGTTCTGTGAAATTTATTGATCATAAAGGGGAAATGTTCCAGCAAAAGTGCCACTAAGCGGCTCGGGCTCTATTGATACATAACATGTATATGGTTTGGTGCTATGGGGAATCTCTCTTATGTCTTCTTTTTGGGGAAAAAAAATCAGTTCAGACAAATTCTTAAGGAGAAATTTATTCCATTCTTACATCAGTGACAGACAGCCATTTGGATGTTTGTCCAGGGATATTACGTCTACGGGGAAAGGCTTTTCTGAGTCTCTAGTCTGCTGAAGCTATCATGGGCTCACTCTAGACCTTGGCCACAAACTCTGCTCATGCATGGGCTGTGCTCCCGCTGATCTAGACCATGGGATAGTGGCCAGTCTAACCCCCACTCAGTTTTTATGTCAGTGGAAAAAGTCTGAGTCCTACCTGTTGTTTGACTTGTGTTATTTTTTTCCTTTCTAATGCTAACCATTCACTTTTCTCCTAACAGAAGCAATCTGTGGGTCCAAGTGTTGTGTAAGTCCTGGGTTTCTTTCTTTCTTCCTTTCCTCCTCACTTTTTCTTTGAAGTCAGCATAGGTGACACAAAGGAGCATTGCACCCGTGTCCATGAAAGACAAATAAAGTGTAGTAGAATGCGGGTGGGTTTAAAGGTCAGGTAGATGCATAACTAGAACTATGTGTAAATTAAATCTAATAAGGCTCACTGGTGTATTGGATTTAAATAGCATTGCTTCAAATTCTTAAATATCTGGAAGCTGCCAAGGATTTACTAATTTAGCTGATCATCAATGATGAAATAAGCGAGTCCCCCCCACCTCCCGTCTCCAGGAAGATGTTCATATCCTTAATTCTTACTTAACCTCTGTATTAGGTAAAGAACATATGTTGGTAAATATGTAACCTCTATATTAGATAAATAACATGTTTTAGTATATATTAATATTCTAGTATCTTTCAAGAAATTGTTTTCAAATATGAGTAATAATTCTCTCTGGTATCTCTCTCTCTCTCTCTCTCTCTCTCTCTCTCTCTCTCTCTCTCTCTCTCTCTCTCTCTCTTTTTCTCTCGATTCTGGAGATTGGACCCAGGGGCATTCTACCTCGATCTACACCGTCAGCCCTACTTTATTTTATTTATTTTTTTATTTTGAAACAAGGTCTTACTAAATTTCTGAGGTTGGCCTCAAACCAGTGATCCTCCTGTCTCAACCTCCCAAGTACTGGGATTATAGGCATGCACCATTATGCCCAGCTTCTGGCCTCTCTCTGCTCACTATTCCCCTTATGTTATTTCTTTGGCCCACAAGCCTCTAGAGATGGCACAGATTCCAAGGACACTTTTCTTTTCATTCAGTTGACTATAATGGCTTAAAACAGTTGAATTTACTCCTCCCTTGTAGATATTCATTTATTTGCTAATTTCTTTCAATTATAGTCAGTTTTCATTATTCATATAATCCTTCAGTCAATCAAACTATAAATGATATGCTTACTATTGTTGCATGCCCAGTGCCAAAGCTGATGATGCAGTGAATTCAGAAAAGTTACTACACTGATTTTGGTTTTTGGTGAAACTTTACCATAATTAAATCTAACTTAAACACAGAATTGATTCTCTATAAATCCTGCATATCTTGTTGGAAATTCATAACTATCAAACCTTTTCATATTCCTCAAGCATGCAGTATAATAAATAAGTGACTGAAAAAAAAAAAGAACTAAGTATTTTGGCTTAATGGCTAAATTTCAGGATTTTAATATTTTCAAGTTATGTCCATTAGCATACAACTTACATTTATTGGTCAATCATCAATGGTGCTTTTAGATGATAGCTAAGTATTTGTTAAAAATTTTTAGCTTAAATTATGTGAAGCTTTTAACAAATTCTTAATTCTATTATCCAGGAAGAGAAGGTAACAACATATATATTTTCTGGATATTTTTAAAGTAATAAATTAGAAAAGAAAAAATTAAATACTATGAAGAACAAATCACTGAGGTTTTAAGATTTCAAGTTGGGCCAGGCATGGCATCACATACCTGTAATTCCAGTACTTAGGAGGTTGATACAAGAGGATTGCAGGTTCTAGGCCAGCCTCAGCAACTTAGCAAGAGTCTAAGCAACCCAGTAAGACCCTGTTTCAGAAAAAAAAATGAAAATGTAGCTCAGAGGTAGAATGCCCCTCTGTTCAAAAATAAAATAAAAATTAACAAAATTTTAAAAAATCAAGTTAGTTTTCTCAACAGCCTTAGAGAGTTTACCATTTTGACTGAAATGAATTTGGTGACTCAATCTAAATCGATGTAATTAATAATAATTACATTAATATTTCTATTGTATAGAATACCATTGTGGTAGGCTATTGCTCTAATACTATTTAGCTAGAACTGCTGCCTAGAAAATAATAATTTTACCTGCTTAAGTGTATTATGCAGTAAAATATAATTTGATATAGCAGACTCTATGGAGTGATCCTTTAAAGTTGTCTTATAGAATTATACAAAAATAATTAAGACACAAAAGAAACAATCTGTCATACTGCCAATCTCAAATACTAATTTGATCATGTTTGTCCTTTCTATTTTAAGGATCTTTTTTGGTTGTTTAAGTTTATACGTCTTTATTATTTTCACGGAGATCTTGAGAGAAGTGTTGTTCCCCGTGACCTTTCATCATTATATCTTGGCACTTGACTTGCATTTTGTGAGCTAGGAAATTTGAATATAAACTATGAACATTTAGGTGGTTTCACGTGCATGAAAATCGTCATCATTCTGATCAGAAAGAATATCTGCCAGGACTGTAATACTACATACAATTATTAAACAACCTCGGTTAAGCAATATGGAGAAAGAACAGTACTATCCAACTTGTTATTATCGCCTGGGATAGTAACTGTCTTAAGTGGTAAAAAATTACTGGCGGTGCTTTCTGGAGCCATTAGGAGCTCGCTGCACCCTGGAGTGCTGTGAGCCATAAAAGCAGAGTGGAGATAAACACACCCTGGGGTGTCATAAGCCATGAAGCACAGATGTGTTCACCCATATTATGATAACCATTGCTTAGAGAAATCCTGCTTTTTAGTGAAAGAAGACAGAGAAGGAAAAATGTATTATTTTTTCTGTTCAATAAAATTCTAGCAACTTAATCTCCATTTTTTCATCTATGTAGGGCAGCTGAACTAGGAGGTTTTGCATAGGTATATCTATCCCCTTAGATATTCTAATTCTGCAAAAGTTCTCTAAGTGGAATTTTAGTAACTAAATAAAGCAACCCAAAATTTCATCCTTAGCATTAGGGCTTTGAAAAAGTTATGTGGTTGATAAATACTGCCAGCCTTCAGTTATTTTTTTAATTATGGAGGAAAGAAGAATGACACAGTTCCTATATATTTCTTTCAATATGGAATTGATGAAGTTTAAAAAAAATTGGGGGGGTAGCTGGGGGTTGAACGCAGGGACATTTACCTCTAAGTGGTATCTCTACCCCTTTTTATTTTTTGTTTTAAAATGGGAACTTGCTAGATTTTTGAGAGTCTCTCTGTGTTATTGAGGTTACATTGTCCTTTTACCTGTGATCCTCCTGTCTTAGCCCCCCAAGTATTGGGATTATAGGCATGTACCACTACACCAGGCTGCAATCTAAGATTTGAAAAGTAAAACTAGAATCACAGAACTTCAGGAGGCATTTATTTCTCAGCACAGTGTGTCATTCAAACGAAAATTATGAGTCTATCAATTTTTATCACTCCTGTTATTGTAAGTAAACACATCAGCTGCTTATATTGCAAAGATTAAGGTAGATATCAAAATAAGGGAGACTTGGAATCTAGTAGTTTCTCCACCCTATCAGTTCTGGAGTTGAAGTGTTTTTTTGTTTGTTTGTTTCAAATAGTGTATGTTAGAAGGTTTTTTTTCTTCCTTTATTTTCTTCTCTCTTTGGGTTCCACTTCTTGGGGGCAGGGGTATATTTGTACAGATGACAGTGACTTCTACAGATGTGGCTTTAGGTTTTTATTGAGGGAAATAGAAACAACTAGACAACTTAAGAGAATGTGCAGAGGAATGAAGAGAACTAAATAAAGAAGGAGCATCACAGCCGGGCGTGGTGGCCCACGCTTGTAATCCCAGCATTCGGGAGGCTGAGACCGGAGGATCCGGGTTCGCAGCCAGCCTCAGCTACCTAGTGAGGCACTCCGCAACTTAGTGAGACTCGGTTTCAAAATAAAGAATAAAAAATAGGGCTGGGGGTATAGCTCGGAGGTAGAATGCCCCTGAGTTCAATCCCCAGTACCGCCAAAAAAAAAAAAAAAAAAAAAAAAAAAGGAGCATCACAATAAACATAGCATCAAGGTGGGAGAAAGTTTCCAAACTCCCAAACAATTCATATTTTCTCCATAATAAACTTTGATAAAAATATGTTATCCCAGACTTAAACAGCAATGCTTAATGATCAAGAAATTCTAGAGCAGGATGTTTAAGTCTATGACCCCAAAATCCCCAGAAACCACATTAAACTCTGTTGTTGCTGCTATTGTGTTCTATATTCATTGTCTTGAACTAAATTCTGTGGGTTTGTTGGGTCCTCAAGAGGCTATGACTCCAAAATGGTTAAGGACCAGAAGATCTCTAGGACATAAAGTTTGTGTTGTTTTCTAAGAAAGCACTGTGGAAATTGAAGATAGGCTTTCAAAACAAATCAGAGAATAAAGTTGGTCTATGTAGGAGAAGCTCATTTCTTGGGTTCAGGGTGCAATCTTCCATCAGAAAGGTCAGACTTGTCACTTCCCAGCTTCAGTCTTTGGTTCCACATGTAAGCATCCTGGAAGCCTTCAATCCATCTTAACCAAAGGTTAAAAAAAAAAAAAAAAGAAACAAATTTTAAAAAGCATCAACTCTTCTTAGATTCAAAGAGGAGCAAGGGCACAAGGCAAACCACTGACCCCGAACTGGAGAGACACATAGGGAATATAAACAGTAACAAGTTAACTGGAGCAGAAACTCATGAGGAGAAACTGGCCTGAGAACTCAAGCCAGGGTAAGAAGATTCAACTGTAATTGACAAATTGCTGTAGGCTCAGTGTAGATGAGCATGAGCGTTAAAATATGTAGAAGGACTAAGTCGTAAGGCTCTTTCCACACCTTTTATCTCCAGGAACTCAATTAGGTTTTCACAGTAAATAGCAGAGAAAATCCCCTTATACTTCTAGCAGGAAAAGGAATAAAAGAACCATTTTGAGATATACATCAACGTATACAAGGCAAAAACTGGTAGAACAGCAAGTAGAGATAGATAAATCCATTATTATTGTTGGAAATTTCAACACTCCTCCATTTGAAATGGACAGATACAGCAGGCAGAAAACCATTAAGGCCAGAGTTGAACAAAACAACACCATCAGTCAACTGGATATAATAGGTATTTTTAGACCATTTCATCCAACAACAGCAGAACCCATATTATTTTTCAAGCTCCTGTGAAAGATTCGTCATAATAGATCACATTAGTGCCATCAAACCCACCTTTATTACACAATGTCTGCTCTAAAATCACAATGATAATAAGCCAGAAATGAATAACAAAAAATTAACTGGAAAAATCTCCAAACACACAGAGATTAAACAACACATTTCTAAACAACACATTTGTTAAAAAACAAATCCAAAGACAAATTAGAATTTCTAAAATAACGAAAAGTAAGACATAACTTGCCAAAATTTGTAAAATGCAGCCATAGCAGTGTTCAGAGTGAAATTTATAGCATCAAATAAATATATTAGAAAAGTAGAAAGATCCAAAATAAATGATGCAAGCTTCTATATTAGGAAACTTGGAAAAAAGTATAGTCAAACTAAGCAGAAAAAAAGAAAGAATAGTAGAGTAGAAAATTGAAAACTGGAATATCTAATAAAATCAAAGCTGATTCTTTGAAAAGATCAATAAGATTTTAATATAAGAAAAAAGTAGAGAGGATATAGCTCACTAGTATAAAAAATGAAAAATTAGCATTATAGAAGTATTTTAAAGGAATCCTATGAACAAGTCTGTGTCTGTAAATTTGATAAGCTAGATGAAATAAATAGATCTTTTGAGAGACACAATCTTCCCACATTCTCACAATGTTAGGCAATCTGAATGAGTCTACATCTATTAAAGAAATTGAATCAATATTTAATAACCTGCCAAAATGGATACCAGGTTAAGATGGGTTCACTAGCTATTTCTACAAGAAGAAAGGGTATTAGTTCTTTACAGTGTTTTAGAAGATAAAAGCAGAGGGAATACCTTTAACTCAATCTACTAGGCCAGTGTTTCCCTAATACCAAAATAGGACAAAGGCATTACAATGAAAGAAACCTCAGACCGTTGTCTCTTATGAACATAGATGCAAAACCCCTCAGCAAAATATTAGCAAGAGAATCCAATAATGTATAAAAGGAAATATATGCCATGACCTAGTAACATTTATCGTAGGCTTGTTAGGCTGGTTCAGCATTAAAAAGTCAATATAATCCACTGTACTAACAACCAAAAGAAGAAACATTACATGATCATATCAATAGAGGCAGAAAAAGCACTTAGCAAAATCCAGCAGGAATTCATGATAAAAAACTATCAGTAAACTAGAAATAGAATGGGACTTCCTCAACTCAGTAAATAATATCTACATAAAACCTACAAGTGCCATCATACTTAATGTTGAGAAACTGAAAACTTTCCCCAATAAGATCAGAAACAACAAGAATGCTCCCTTCCCACTCCTTTCTATATCTTAGCTGATGTAATAACAAGAAAAGGAAATCAAAGGTATTCTAGTCAGTATTACTGCCAGAAGCTGGGACAGCTTCCGAAAATAAGAATATATATCTTAGACAAGTGTAAGAGAAACAACTTTTCTTTGTTTCTCACTTGGGAAGGTTCCTTCTATTCCGTGCATGGAGCATTGGACTGTTAGCCAGGTTAAACTCAGGAAAATGTTAAATGATGAGTGAACCAGAGTAAACCAGAGAAGTCTTTTGACATTATTAGTGGCTGCATAGCTTTGGTTCAGGTCTAGGATGATGGACTGCCATCTATGAACAGCACTGTTCCTAAAGTGTAGCTGCTCCAAATTCCAGGAGCATCACCCCAATGCTTATAATAGGATGACTGTATTCAAAACAAATGATTACACACTGTGTTATCTTCCAGGCAATAACCTTTATTTTAAGGAAGCTGACTATGCCAACTCCTTTCCAAGGACTTAATTTGGGGATTTCTTTAATAAATTTGTCAACAGGTATTATTTATTGGCACTTGAGTTTAATGCATTGTTCTTTGTGTTTTGAGGATACGAAGATGTGTCAGTCATGATTTCTACCTGCAATGAGTTACAATTTAGTCAGTAATATCATAGACACTGGGTAATACATTTTGCCACTCAGAAAATATTGATTGAGGTCCTCCTGTGTGCCAGAGACTAAGGCACTGAGAAGGTAACCATGCTTGTGCTTCCTACTTGAGAGGAAAGAGTTCCCAGGAAGGGATTTATTTCCTGGGGCTTACAGCCTAATGGGGGTAGGTAAAAAATGAACAATGAAACATAACTAAGAGTCCTTCCTTCTTCCTTTCTTCCTTCCTTTTTATTCCTTCTTTCTATCCTTGTACTTGGTATTGAGCCCAAGGCCATTCTACCACTGAGCTATACCCTCCAGCCTATTTTATTTTTGTTTTGAAGACAGGATCTCCCTGAGTTGCAGAGGCTGGCCTTGAATCTGCAATCCTCTTCTTTCAACCTCCCAAGTACTGGGATTCCAGGTGTGCATCATTATACTCTGCAGGACAATGTTTTACTTGAGGACAATGCTTTGATGTTTTCTTTTAGTAACTGGTTAATACATCAGATTGATGAATCAAAATACTGCCATCTAAACAATAGTTGTCACTAGCCTTGTGGTTTTAAAACTTTATGGAAGATAGTATTTGGATGTGCTGAAACCTCCAGGGGTAGAATTTATAGTAGCCAAAGTATAGTCATATTTGATCAATTTGAGGGTTTATACTTTCATGCCATTACTAAGTTATTAAAACAAATGGAAGTTTTAGCATCAGATGGAGATGTAGTATAGGCCTCCAGTACAGATATATGATCTTAAAAAGATTGTTTCTGAATCAGACATAGTGGTGCACATCTGTATTCCCAATACTTGGTACACTGAGAAAAGGTGAACCACAGGTTTGAGGACAGCCTCTGAAACATAATGAGACTCCCAGAAATCTAGTTAGACCCTCTTTTGGAAGAAACAAGCAAATAAACAAATAAACAAAAAGGTCTAGGGGTGTAGTTTGGAGGTGTAATGGTCCTGACTTTAATTTTCAGTACCACAAAAAATATTGTTTCTAGTAAATATCAGATCTCTGTGTGTTTTATTTAAGCAGGGGAAGATCAACTAGTTGTTAGGTATAGTACTTCAAGTCAAAGTTCTGGCTTGTGATTTTGTTGGCAAAGAACTTTTCAGTTCCTTTCAGATATCTCAAATGAAAACAAAGATGATATGAAAAAAAGCACTTCTAAAAGTTGTTGGCATTGTGTTGCTACTTAAAACAGAGACAAAGTGAGTAAATGCCATGAGGTAGTCATGGTTAAAATATCAAATTTTCTGGTTTGTCACATATTAATAAGCAAATAATATTAAGGCTGTGCAAACCCTTTTTCAATAACGGGAGCGATTATCAAAGATTACACAGGGCATGTTTAGCAAAAGAACAGAAACTAATAAATATGAACATCAATCTGTGAGCCGTGCCTCATTAATTCTTTACACACCAGTGAAACTGGAGTAAAGCAAGAAATATTCATTGTATAATAACTACAGATCTGTGTAGAGAAGTTTTTAGAATACGATTTTCCATTAATAATTTAAAGGAATAAATGAAATTTCTATTTCAGTAAAGTGAATTGGCATTGCCTAGATTTGACACTTAAAATTCTGTTGTACAGGGAAGAATTAACCCTACCCAGAAAGAGATCTGGCCTGTGCTACGAGCAGGGGGTTTCTAGTCCTGGAATGGCCTGCCTGAGGAGAGTATCTTTGTCTCAAGGCTTTGATAACTGGACACATTGGCAATGTGATTTATGATGGGTCCTTGACCAAGTGATATCGGCTCCCATATCTTGAGGAAATTGAAACTTAAGGTGTTAGCTCCACCTTTGGAAGGATTGACTAGGTCAGTCATGTGAGCAGTAAGTGATCAGGCTTCACTAAACCTCTGAACACCAAAGGCTCAGGGATGCTTCCCTGCTTGACAACACTGTGTGGATACCAGGACAGGTCGTGGCCTGGAGGAGGTGCCCTTGTTCTTGGTACCACAAAAAGAGGACTACTGCAAGTTCTCCTATTTGGAACCTTTCTGGGCTCTGACTCATGTACTCTCTTCTCTTGGCTGATTTCAACCTGACTCTTGTAATAAGCAGTAACCATGAGGATAACACTCTTCAATGATGAGTATGAGTTCCTCTAATGAATTTCCAAGCTTGAGGGTGGTTTGGAGCCCTCCTCAAACTTGCAATTGGTATCAGAAATGAAGGCTTTCCTGAAGGGACTGTTTCCTCAGACCCTGGAGTTTCAGAACAACCGTCTGAGACTAAATAAATAATGGTAAAACAACTAGAAAACAAGAGAAGTCAAATATATAAACACTTCCATATGTTCATACAAATACATGGTAAATAATATATGTATACATATATATTAAAATACACATATTTTGTATAATTATTTTTTTCTTTCCACAAAGCAATTTTTTCTGATTAAAAAAAACCTTCTCTTTCCTGTTTACCTATTTTCTTTCTCTACTCATCCCCTCATGACCTGGACTTGACTAATCTGAGTTCTCCCTGAGGATCTGACGCTCAGAACTAAATGATTGGGTCACATGATCAATCTGTACCAATCAAAATCTTTTCTGAGGTTTTTCTGCTACAGCTATTAACAAAAAATCTTTTTATCTCAAATGAGTAGCCAAGAGAAGAGAACATATGCTTTGAATTTCTAGTAGCCATCTAGGCATCTCTGCAACAATAAAGAGGTGCTTAGAAGAAGCACTGGATGAAGAATGAAGACCTCATAGAAGCAGGACGTGGTGGCACACACCTCTAATTCCAGAACTTGGGAAGCTCAGACAGGAAGATTGCAGGTTCAAGGCCAGCCTCAGG
This sequence comes from Graphiurus murinus, assembly GCA_004027655.1. Taxonomy (NCBI): domain Eukaryota; kingdom Metazoa; phylum Chordata; class Mammalia; order Rodentia; family Gliridae; genus Graphiurus; species Graphiurus murinus. Next base: position 120,966 of record PVLC010002055.1, read on the forward strand.
AACTTAGCAAGACTCTCAACAACTTAGACTCTGTTTCAGAACAAAAAAGGGACTGGGGATGTAGATTGGAAGTAAAATGCCCCTGGGTTCAATCCCCTGTACCAAAAAAACAAAACAAAACAAAAAACTCATACATAAAAGTAGTATCATGAACTATAGAGAAACTAAATGACATACTTTGATTTGCTGGGTCTGTATGTCTGATTTTGAACTCATTGTGTTTTCTACTTAGAATGCAATATTTACTTGAGTCAATATTCTCATTCTAATTTTTGTCAGTATATGTTGAAAGTCCCTCCCCCCATTACAAGCTCAACTGGACACTGTCAGGAATGGGATTTTTTTTGAGGGAGGAGCATTTAACAAACATTCCCAAATATGTGTTCCATACTTGCATCAATGAATGAATGAATGAAGGTGATAGAAACACTGAGGATCATAAATCTTTGAATATCCACCCAGAAGTCACCCTGCTGGGATCTGAGAACTACACAGGCACAACACTTCAGGCAATTACTCACTTTTCATTCTTATATAAATTTGATAAGCTATCCTCAGGAGGATGCCCCAACCACTGGAGTGTCGGCTGAATCATTCCCAGTGAGGCATCTTTCAGTTCTTTAGCTTGAGGCACCTGTCTTTTAGGTGAAGGTCCTGCTCTTGAGCCAGAAGATCAAACCACTTCAATGTGAAAAAAAAAGCAATAATCACATACCCAAGGGAAAGGCACTGACAGTAAGGGAGAATTTGTTCTTACAACCTGGAGGGCAGTTGGTCTAGCAGAAAACCTTCCAAAAACTGAAGCATGTGATGGGTCCCTGTGCACAGGCTGAGAGTATCTTATTGTATTACTAATGTGGCAAGAATCCAATGTGACCAAGAAACAAGAGGACATCCAAAAATAAATCCTAAAAGAAGAGACATTGAGGACAACTTCCAGAAAAGTTTTAATCTGTTTGAGACAGTTATATCAGTGTTTTTCATGACATAGATTCTTCCTATAATGTCTGTGTGTGTACACATGCACATGTTTACTCAAAGAAGTCTTAGTTTAGGGATAAAAAAAGTAAGCATCAGCCAGGCATGGTGGCACATGCCTGTAATCTTAGTACTTGGGAAGCTGAGACAGGAGGATCATGGGTTTGAAGCCAGCCTCAGCAATTTAGCAAGGTCCTCTGCAACTTAGTGAGACCCTGTTTCAAAATAAAATTAGGGCTGTGAGTGTAGCTTAGAGGTAGAACATCTCTGGGTTCGAATTCCAGTACCACACACAAAAATAAGTAAGTATGGCATAGCTCTTTCACTTATTCTAGTAGAGACAATGATCTCACAAGGGAATCATTGTGGCTTTAGGCTTTTTTCCTATAATATCTTCCTAACACGTTCCCCCAGACAACCAAAGCATGCATGCTTTTTCCCCTATAAAAACAGCTTCAGGGGTTTCCTAGAACTACTAATAGACTTTCCTGACTTCCCCAAGCTCCTCTGGTAAAGAAATTCTGGAGTTACTTCTGATTAAAGTAAGAAATTTTCACAAACATCCTAAGGTTTTATTTCCCCTCTTGTGCTTTTGTTGTAAATATAAATAAAGTTTCACGGAAGTCATGAGATATAGAGGTGATTTCTTTTTGGAGACATGGGGGAGGTTGGCTGATAGCTAACTTCTATTTGAGTCTTCAGGAACTGGTATGAATTTGGAGACAAGGGAGATACGTATTTGGGGAAAAGTATCAAAAATAAAACCATGGATGTAGAGAAAATCCAGCCACATTTGGGGCAGTCAGTCATTTTGAACTGTGAATGTTAGGCAAATGGTGGCGGGCAGAATGGGCTAATAAGCTAAGGGCAAGTTGTAAGGTACAGGGAATGTCAGACCAAGAATTCATCACTTTTTTCTGCAGGGAATGGGGCTTGGTTGAAAGATTTTGTGACAGGATCAGATTTGTACTTTAAGAAGATTAATTTTGTAGTCCTCTGTAGAATGAAAGATAGAGACAAAAGACAGGAGGTAGGAATACCTTGTCATGTCTGATAACATATCTTTTAAGTTCCATTTTTTTAAAATGTCACACAGCAACCAGAGGAACCTTCACTAAACTTTGAGCATGTGATTCCATGTCAGTAGTGCCAATCACTCCTCATTTTCTCTCCTGATGGATGACAGAAGGCAGCTCCAGCTGTTAGTGAGAATCATCATGAAATCTGGTCTCAGGAACATTGATTGACTAGGAAGGCAAAGGCTTCCGTTATGTTATGTGGACACAACCATACTATCCTGTGCATATGTATAAATTGCTACTAGAAACTACTGGTGGGAGGGAGGGGACATGAGAGGGAAAGGAAGGGAGAAGGAGAAGATATAATGAGGGAAAGGGAGAGGGGGAGAAGGAAGGGACGTATTGATATTATTGAAATGTCAATATTGTTGAAATACTATTTTTTTCAGTACTGGGGATTGAACTCAGGGGCATTCTACCTCCGAGCTACACCCCCAGTCCTATTTTTTATGCTTTATTTTGAAACAGGGTCTCACTAAGTTGCGGAGTGCCTCACTAGGTAGCTGAGGCTGGTCGCAAACCCGGATCCTCCAGTCCCAGCCTCCCAAATGCTGGGATTACAAGTGTACTCCACCATGCCTGGCTTTTGAAATACTATTAATGAGGTCGTAATGCAATGTTGTTACTTCTGACACCACTATCCTCTACCTGGAAATAGATTCTAACTT